>CM026402.1:74512498-74615792 GCA_014843695.1 Archivesica marissinica | reverse complement strand
TCTTCCCAGACTAACCCATTACATTGTAGGCCTTGGCCGAGAGTATATCTTCCCAGACTAACCCATTACGCTGACTGTAGGCCTTGGCCGAGAGTATATCTTCCCAGACTAACCAATTACGCTGTAGGCCTTGGCCGATAGTATATCTTCCCAGACTAACACATTACGCTGTAGGCCTTGGCTGAGAGTATATCTTCCCAGACTAACCCATTACGCTGTAGGCCTTGGCCGAGAGTATATCTTCCCAGACTAACCCATTACGCTGTAGGCCTTGGCCGAGAGTATATCTTCCCAGACTAACCAATTACGCTGTAGGACTTGGCCGAGAGTATATCTTCCCAGAATAACCCATTACGCTGGCTGTAGGCCTTGGCCGAGAGTATATCTTCCCAAACTAACCCATTACGCTGTAGGCCTTGGCCGAGAGTATATCTTCCCAGACTAACCCATTACGCTGACTGTAGGCCTTGGCCGAGAGTATATCTTCCCAGACTAACCCATTACGCCTGTAGGCCTTGGCCGAGAGTATATCTTCCCAGACTAACCCATTACGCTGTAGGCCTTGGCCGAGAGTATATCTTCCCAGACTAACCCATTACGCTGTAGGCCTTGGCCGAGAGTATATCTTCCCAGACTAACCCATTACGCTGTAGGCCTTGGCCGAGAGTATATCTTCCCAGACTAACCCATTACGCTGTAGGCCTTGGCCGAGAGTATATCTTCCCAGACACTAACCCATTACGCTGTAGCCTTGGCCGAGAGTATATCTTCCCAGACTAACCCATTACGCTCGCTGTAGGCTTGGCCGAGAGTATAGCTGTAGGCCTTGGCCGAGAGTATATCTTCCCAGACTAACCCATTACGCTGTAGGCCTTGGCCGAGAGTATATCTTCCCAGACTAACCCATTATGCTGTAGGCCTTGACCGAGAGTATATCTTCCCAGACTAACCCATTACGCTGTAGGCCTTGGCCGAGAGTATATCTTCCCAGACTAACCCATTACGCTGTAGGCCTTGGCCGAGAGTATATCTTCCCAGACTAACCCATTACGCTGACTGTAGGCCTTGGCCGAGAGTATATCTTCCCAGACTAACCCATTACGCTGTAGGCCTTGGCCGAGAGTATATCTTCCCAGACTAACCCATTACGCTGTAGGCCTTGGCCGAGAGTATATCTTCCCAGACTAACCCATTACGCTGTATGTAGGCCTTGGCCGAGAGTATATCTTCCCAGACTAACCCATTACGCTGTAGGCCTTGGCCGAGAGTATATCTTCCCAGAATAACCCATTACGCTGTAGGCCTTGGCCGAGAGTATATCTTCCCAGACTAACCCATTACGCTGTAGGCCTTGGCCGAGAGTATATCTTCCCAGACTAACCCATTACGCTGTAGGCCTTGGCCGAGTGTATATCTTCCCAGACTAACCCATTACGCTGTATGTAGGCCTTGGCCGAGAGTATATCTTCCCAGACTAACCCATTACGCTGTAGGCCTTGGCCGAGAGTATATCTTCCCAGACTAACCCATTACGCTGTAGGCCTTGGCCGAGAGTATATCTTCCCAGACTAACCCATTACGCTGTAGGCCTTGGCCGAGAGTATATCTTCCCAGACTAACCCATTACGCTGTAGGCCTTGGCCGAGAGTATATCTTCCCAGACTAACCCATTACGCGTTGTAGGCCTTGGCCGAGAGTATATCTTCCCAGACTAACCCATTACACTGACTGTAGGCCTTGGCCGAGAGTATATCTTCCCAGACTAACCCATTACGCTGTAGGCCTTGGCCGAGAGTATATCTTCCCAGACTAACCCATTACGCTGACTGTAGGCCTTGGCCGAGAGTATATCTTCCCAGACTAACCCATTACGCTGACTGTAGGCCTTGGCACGAGAGTATATCTTCCCAGACTAACCCATTACGCTGGCTGTAGGCCTTGGCCGAGAGTATATCTTCCCAGACTAACCCATTACGCTGTAGGCCTTGGCCGAGAGTATATCTTCCCAGACTAACCCATTACGCTGTAGGCCTTGGCCGAGCGTATATCATCCCAGACTAACCCATTACGCTGTACGCCTTGGACGAGAGTATATCTTCCCAGACTAACCCATTACGCTGACTGTAGGCCTTGGCCGAGAGTATATCTTCCCAGACTAACCCATTACGCTGTATGTAGGCCTTGGCCGATAGTATATCTTCCCAGACTAACCCATTACGCTGTAGGCCTTGGCCGAGAATATATCCTCCCAGACTAACCCATTACGCTGTATGTAGGCCTTGGCCGAGAGTATATCTTCCCAGAATAACCCATTACGCTGTAGGCCTTAGCCGAGAGTATATCTTCCCAGACTAACCCATTATGCTGTAGGCCTTGACCGAGAGTATATCTTCCCAGACTAACCCATTACGCTGTAAGCCTTGGCCGAGAGTATATCTTCCCAGACTAACCCATTACGTTGTAGGCCTTGGCCGAGAGTATATCTTCCCAGACTAACCCATTACGCTGACTGTAGGCCTTGGCCGAGAGTATATCTTCCCAGACTAACCCATTACGCTGTAGGCCTTGGCCGAGAGTATATCTTCCCAGACTAACCCATTACGCTGTAGGCCTTGGCCGAGAGTATATCTTCCCAGACTAACCCATTACGCTGTTGTAGGCCTTGGCCGAGAGTATATCTTCCCAGACTAACCCATTACGCTGTAGGCCTTGGCCGAGAGTATATCTTCCCAGACTAACCCATTACGCTGTAGGCCTTGGCCGAGAGTATATCTTCCCAGACTAACCCATTACGCTGACTGTAGGCCTTGGCCGAGAGTATATCTTCCCAGACTAACCCATTACGCTGTGTAGGCCTTGGCCGAGAGTATATCTTCCCAGACTAACCCATTACGCTGTAGGCCTTGGCCGAGAGTATATCTTCCCAGACTAACCCATTACGCTGTGTAGGCCTTGGCCGAGAGTATATCTTCCCAGACTAACCCATTACGCTGTAGGCCTTGGCCAGAGTATATCTTCCCAGACTAACCCATTACGCTGTAGGCCTTGGCCGAGAGTATATCTTCCCAGACTAACCCATTACGCTTAGGCCTTGCCAGAGTATATCTTCCCAGACTAACCCATTACGCTGTAGGCCTTGGCCGAGTATATCTTCCCAGACTAACCCATTACGCTGTAGGCCTTGGCCGAGAGTATATCTTCCCAGACTAACCCATTACGCTGTAGGCCTTGGCCGAGAGTATATCTTCCCAGACTAACCCATTACGCTGTAGGCCTTGGCCGAGAGTATCTTCCAGATAACCTTACTGTAGGCCTTGCCGAGAGTATATCTTCCCAGACTAACCCAGTACGCTGTAGGACTTGGCCGAGAGTATATCTTCCCAGACTAACCCATTACGTTGTAGGCCTTGGCCGAGAGTATATCTTCCCAGACTAACCCATTACACTGACTGTCGGCCTTGGCCGAGAGTATATCTTCCCACACTAACCCATAACGCTGTAGGCCTTGGCTGAGAGTATATCTTCCCGGACTCTCCCATTACGCTGACTGTAGGCCTTGGCCGAGAGTATATCTTCCCAGACTAACCCATTACGCTGACTGTAGGCCTTGGCCGCCGAAAGTATATCTTCCCAGACTAACACATTACGCTTAATGTAGGCCTTGGCCGAGAGTATATCTTCCCAGCCTAACCCATTACGCTGACTGTAGGCCTTGGCCGAGAGTATATCTTCCCAGACTAACCCATTACACTGGCTGTAGGCCTTGGCCGAGAGTATATCCTCCCAGACTAACCCATTACGCTGTAGGCCTTGGCCGAGAGTATATCTTCCCAGATTAACCCATTACGCTGTAGGCCTTGGCCGAGTGTATATCTTCCCAGACTAACCCATTACGCTGTATGTAGGCCTTGGCCGATAGTATATCTTCCCAGAATAACCCATTACGCTGTAGGCCTTAGCCGAGAGTATATCTTCCCAGACTAACCCATTATGCTGTAGGCCTTGACCGAGAGTATATCTTCCCAGACTAACCCAGTACGCTGTAGGCCTTGGCCGAGAGTATATCTTCCCAGACTAACCCATTACGTTGTAGGCCTTGGCCGAGAGTATATCTTCCCAGACTAACCCATTACACTGACTGTAGGCCTTGGCCGAGAGTATATCTTCCCAGACTAACCCATAACGCTGTAGGCCTTGGCTGAGAGTATATCTTCCCGGACTCTCCCATTACGCTGACTGTAGGCCTTGGCCGAGAGTATATCTTCCCAGACTAACCCATTACGCTGACTGTAGGCCTTGGCCGACGAGAGTATATCTTCCCAGACTAACCCATTACGCTGGCTGTAGGCCTTGGCCGAGAGTATATCTTCCCAGACTAACCCATTACGCTGTAGGCCTTGGCCGAGAGTATATCTTCCCAGACTAACCCATTACGCTGTAGGCCTTGGCCGAGCGTATATCATCCCAGACTAACCCATTACGCTGTACGCCTTGGACGAGAGTATATCTTCCCAGACTAACCCATTACGCTGACTGTAGGCCTTGGCCGAGAGTATATCTTCCCAGACTAACCCATTACGCTGTATGTAGGCCTTGGCCGATAGTATATCTTCCCAGACTAACCCATTACGCTGTAGGCCTTGGCCGAGAATATATCCTCCCAGACTAACCCATTACGCTGTATGTAGGCCTTGGCCGAGAGTATATCTTCCCAGAATAACCCATTACGCTGTAGGCCTTAGCCGAGAGTATATCTTCCCAGACTAACCCATTATGCTGTAGGCCTTGACCGAGAGTATATCTTCCCAGACTAACCCAGTACGCTGTAAGCCTTGGCCGAGAGTATATCTTCCCAGATTAACCCATTACGTTGTAGGCCTTGGCCGAGAGTATATCTTCCCAGACTAACCCATTACGCTGACTGTAGGCCTTGGCCGAGAGTATATCTTCCCAGACTAACCCATAACGCTGTAGGCCTTGGCAGAGAGTATATCTTCCAAGACTAACCCATTACGCTGTAGGCCTTGGCCGAGTGTATATCTTCCCAGACTAAACCATTACGCTGTATGTAGGCCTTGGCCGAGAGCCTATCTTCCCAGACTAACCCATTACGCTGTAGGCCTTGGCCGAGAGTATATCTTCCCAGACTAACCCATTACGCTGTAGGCCTTGGCCGAGTGTATATCTTCCCAGAATAACCCATTACGCTGTAGGCCTTGGCCGAGAGTATATCTTCCCAGACTAACCCATTACGCTGTAGGCCTTGGCCGAGAGTATATCTTCCCAGACTAACCCATTACGCTGTAGGCCTTGGCCGAGTGTATATCTTCCCAGACTAACCCATTACGCTGTATGTAGGCCTTGGCCGATAGTATATCTTCCCAGACTAACCCATTACGCTGTAGGCCTTGGCCGAGAATATATCCTCCCAGACTAACCCATTACGCTGTATGTAGGCCTTGGCCGAGAGTATATCTTCCCAGAATAACCCATTACGTTGTAGGCCTTGGCCGAGAGTATATCTTCCCAGACTAACCCATTACGCTGTAGGCCTTGGCCGAGAGTATATCTTCCCAGACTAACCCATTACGCTGTAGGCCTTGGCCGAGAGTATATCTTCCCAGACTAACCCATTACGTTGTAGGCCTTGGCCGAGAGTATATCTTCCCAGACTAACCCATTACACTGACTGTAGGCCTTGGCCGAGAGTATATCTTCCCAGACTAACCCATTACGCTGTAGGCCTTGGCCGAGAGTATATCTTCCCAGACTAACCCATTACGCTGACTGTAGGCCTTGGCCGAGAGTATATCTTCCCAGACTAACCCATTACGCTGACTGTAGGCCTTGGCCGAGAGTATATCTTCCCAGACTAACCCATTACGCTGAATGTAGGCCTTGGCCGAGAGTATATCTTCCCAGACTAACCCATTACGCTGACTGTAGGCCTTGGCCGAGAGTATATCTTCCCAGACTAACCCATTACACTGGCTGTAGGCCTTGGCCGAGAGTATATCTTCCCAGACTAACCCATTACGCTGTAGGCCTTGGCCGAGAGTATATCTTCCCAGACTAACCCATTACGCTGTAGGCCTTGGCCGAGAGTATATCATCCCAGACTAACCCATTACGCTGTAGGCCTTGGCCGAGAGTATATCTTCCAAGACTAACCCATTACAATGTAGGCCTTGGCTGAGTGTATATCTTCCCAGACTAACCCATTACGCTGTATGTAGGCCTTGGCCGAGAGCCTATCTTCCCAGACTAACCCATTACGCTGTTGGCCTTGGCCGAGAGTATATCTTCCCAGACTAACCCATTACGCTGTAGGCCTTGGCCGAGTGTATATCTTCCCAGAATAACCCATTACGCTGTAGGCCTTGGCCGAGAGTATATCTTCCCAGACTAACCCATTACGCTCTAGGCCTTGGCCAAGAGTATATCTTCCCAGACTAACCAATTACGCTGTAGGCCTTGGCCGAGTGTATATCTTCCCAGACTAACCCATTACGCTGTATGTAGGCCTTAGCCGATAGTATATCTTCCCAGACTAACCCATTACGCTGTAGGCCTTGGCCGAGTATATATCCTCCCAGACTAACCCATTATGCTGTAGGCCTTGACCGAGAGTATATCTTCCCAGACTAACCCATTACGCTGTAGGCCTTGGCCGAGTGTATATCTTCCCAGACTAACCCATTACGCTGTATGTAGGCCTTGGCCGAGAGTATATCTTCCCAGACTAACCCATTACGCTGTATGTAGGCCTTGGTCGAGAGTATATCTTCCCAGACTAACCCATTACACTGACTGTAGGCCTTGGCCGAGAGTATATCTTCCCACACTAACCCATAACGCTGTAGGCCTTGGCTGAGAGTATATCTTCCCAGACTCACCCATTACGCTGACTGTAGGCCTTGGCCGAGAGTATATCTTCCCAGACTAACCCATTACGCTGACTGTAGGCCTTGGCCGAGAGTATATCTTCCCAGACTAACCCATTACGCTGGCTGTAGGCCTTGGCCGAGAGTATATCTTCCCAGACTAACCCATTACGCTGTAGGCCTTGGCCGAGAGTATATCTTCCCAGACTAACCCATTACGCTGTAGGCCTTGGCCGAGAGTATATCTTCCCAGACTAACCCATTACGCTGTAGGCCTTGGCCGAGAGTATATCTTCCCAGACTAACCCATTACGCTGACTGTAGGCCTTGGCCGAGAGTATATCTTCCCAGACTAACCCATTACGCTGTCTGTAGGCCTTGGCCGAGAGTATATCTTCCCAGACTAACCCATTACGCTGTAGGCCTTGGCCGAGAGTATATCTTCCCAGACTAACCCATTACGCTGTGTAGGCCTTGGCCGAGAGTATATCTTCCCAGACTAACCCATTACGCTGTAGGCCTTGGCCGAGAGTATATCTTCCCAGACTAACCCATTACGCTGTAGGCCTTGGCCGAGAGTATATCTTCCCAGACTAACCCATTACGCTGTAGGCCTTGGCCGAGAGTATATCTTCCCAGACTAACCCATTACGCTGTAGGCCTTGGCCGAGAGTATATCTTCCCAGACTAACCCATTACGCTGTAGGCCTTGGCCGAGAGTATATCTTCCCAGACTAACCCATTACGCTGTGTAGGCCTTGGCCGAGAGTATATCTTCCCAGACTAACCCATTACGCTGTAGGCCTTGGCCGAGAGTATATCTTCCCAGACTAACCCATTACGCTGTGTAGGCTTGGCCGAGAGTATATCTTCCCAGACTAACCCATTACGCTGTAGGCCTTGGCCGAGAGTATATCTTCCCAGACTAACCCATTACGCTGTAGGCCTTGGCCGAGAGTATATCTTCCCAGACTAACCCATTACGCTGTAGGCCTTGGCCGAGAGTATATCTTCCCAGACTAACCCATTACGCTGTAGGCCTTGGCCGAGAGTATATCTTCCCAGACTAACCCATTACGCTGTAGGCCTTGGCCGAGAGTATATCTTCCCAGACTAACCCATTACGCTGCTGTAGGCCTTGGCCGAGAGTATATCTTCCCAGACTAACCCATTACGCTGACTGTAGGCCTTGGCCGAGAGTATATCTTCCCAGACTAACCCATTACGCTGTAGGCCTTGGCCGAGAGTATATCTTCCCAGACTAACCCATTACGCCGTAGGCCTTGGCCGAGAGTATATCTTCCCAGACTAACCCATTACGCTGTAGGCCTTGGCCGAGAGTATATCTTCCCAGACTAACCCATTACGCTGTAGGCCTTGGCCGAGAGTATATCTTCCCAGACTAACCCATTACGCCGTAGGCCTTGGCCGAGAGTATATCTTCCCAGACTAACCCATTACGCTGTAGGCCTTGGCCGAGAGTATATCTTCCCAGACTAACCCATTACGCTGTAGGCCTTGGCCGAGAGTATATCTTCCCAGACTAACCCATTACGCTGACTGTAGGCCTTGGACAAAAGTATATCTTCCCAGACTAACCCATTACGCTGACTGTAGGCCTTGGCCGAGAGTATATCTTCCCAGACTAACCCATTACGCTGTAGGCCTTGGCCGAGAGTATATCTTCCCAGACTAATCCATTACGCTGACTGTAGGCCTTGGCCGAGAGTATATCTTCCCAGACTAACCCATTACGCTGTAGGCCTTGGCCGAGAGTATATCTTCCCAGACTAACCCATTACGATGACTGTAGGCCTTGGCCGAGAGTATATCTTCCCAGACTAACCCATTACGCTGTAGGCCTTGGCCGAGAGTATATCTTCCCAGACTAACCCATTACGCTGTAGGCCTTGGCCGAGAGTATATCTTCCCAGACTAACCCATTACGCTGTAGGCCTTGGCCGAGAGTATATCTTCCCAGACTAACCCATTACGCTGACTGTAGGCCTTGGCCGAGAGTATATCTTCCCAGACTAACCCATTACGCTGTAGGCCTTGGCCGAGAGTATATCTTCCCAGACTAACCCATTACGCTGACTGTAGGCCTTGGCCGAGAGTATATCTTCCCAGACTAACCCATTACGCTGTAGGCCTTGGCCGAGAGTATATCTTCCCAGACTAACCCATTACGCTGTAGGCCTTGGCCGAGAGTATATCTTCCCAGACTAACCCATTACGCTGTAGGCCTTGGCCGAGAGTATATCTTCCCAGACTAACCCATTACGCTGTAGGCCTTGGCCGAGAGTATATCTTCCCAGACTAACCCATTACGCTGTAGGCCTTGGCCGAGAGTATATCTTCCCAGACTAACCCATTACGCTGTAGGCCTTGGCCGAGAGTATATCTTCCCAGACTAACCCATTACGCTGACTGTAGGCCTTGGCCGAGAGTATATCTTCCCAGACTAACCCATTACGCTGACTGTAGGCCTTGGCCGAGAGTATATCTTCCCAGACTAACCCATTACGCTGGCTGTAGGCCTTGGCCGAGAGTATATCTTCCCAGACTAACCCATTACGCTGTAGGCCTTGGCCGAGAGTATATCTTCCCAGACTAACCCATTACGCTGTAGGCCTTGGCCGAGAGTATATCTTCCCAGACTAACCCATTACGCTGTAGGCCTTGGCCGAGAGTATATCTTCCCAGACTAACCCATTACGCTGTAGGCCTTGGCCGAGAGTATATCTTCCCAGACTAACCCATTACGCTGTAGGCCTTGGCCGAGAGTATATCTTCCCAGACTAACCCATTACGCGACTGTAGGCCTTGGCCGAGAGTATATCTTCCCAGACTAACCCATTACGCTGTAGGCCTTGGCCGAGAGTATATCTTCCCAGACTAACCCATTACGCTGTAGGCCTTGGCCGAGAGTATATCTTCCCAGACTAACCCATTACGCTGTAGGCCTTGGCCGAGAGTATATCTTCCCAGACTAACCCATTACGCTGTAGGCCTTGGCCGAGAGTATATCTTCCCAGACTAACCCATTACGCTGTAGGCCTTGGCCGAGAGTATATCTTCCCAGACTAACCCATTACGCTGTAGGCCTTGGCCGAGAGTATATCTTCCCAGACTAACCCATTACGCTGTAGGCCTTGGCCGAGAGTATATCTTCCAGACTAACCCATTACGCTGTAGGCCTTGGCGAGTATATCTTCCCAGACTAACCCATTACGCTGTGTAGGCCTTGGCCGAGAGTATATCTTCCCAGACTACCATTACGCTGATATCTTCCCAGACTA
The DNA here is from genome assembly GCA_014843695.1 of Archivesica marissinica. Taxonomy (NCBI): domain Eukaryota; kingdom Metazoa; phylum Mollusca; class Bivalvia; order Venerida; family Vesicomyidae; genus Archivesica; species Archivesica marissinica. The sequence continues at coordinate 74,605,606 of CM026402.1, read as the reverse complement.
ACCATTACGCTGTAGGCCTTGGCCGAGAGTATATCTTCCCAGATAACCCTTACGCTGTAGGCCTTGGCCGAGAGTATATCTTCCCAGACTAACCCATTACGCTGTAGGCCTTGGCCGAGAGTATATCTTCCCAGACTAACCCATTACGCTGACTGTAGGCCTTGGCCGAGAGTATATCTTCCCAGACTAACCCATTACGCTGTAGGCCTTGGCCGAGAGTATATCTTCCCAGACTAACCCATTACGCTGTAGGCCTTGGCCGAGAGTATATCTTCCCAGACTAACCCATTACGCTGTAGGCCTTGGCCGAGAGTATATCTTCCCAGACTAACCCATTACGCTGTAGGCCTTGGCCGAGAGTATATCTTCCCAGACTAACCCATTACGCTGTAGGCCTTGGCCGAGAGTATATCTTCCCAGACTAACCCATTACGCTGTAGGCCTTGGCCGAGAGTATATCTTCCCAGACTAACCCATTACGCTGTAGGCCTTGGCCGAGAGTATATCTTCCCAGACTAACCCATTACGCTGTAGGCCTTGGCCGAGAGTATATCTTCCCAGACTAACCCATTACGCTGTAGGCCTTGGCCGAGAGTATATCTTCCCAGACTAACCCATTACGCTGTAGGCCTTGGCCGAGAGTATATCTTCCCAGACTAACCCATTACGCTGTAGGCCTTGGCCGAGAGTATATCTTCCCAGACTAACCCATTACGCTGTGTAGGCCTTGGCCGAGAGTATATCTTCCCAGACTAACCCATTACGCTGTAGGCCTTGGCCGAGAGTATATCCCCAGACTAACCCATTACGCTGTAGGCCTTGCCGAGAGTATATCTTCCCAGACTAACCATTACGCTGTAGGCCTTGGCCGAGAGTATATCTTCCCAGACTAACCCATTACGCTGTAGGCCTTGGCCGAGAGTATATCTTCCCAGACTAACCCATTACGCTGTATGTAGGCTTGGCCGAGAGTATATCTTCCCAGACTAACCCATTACGCTGACTGTAGGCCTTGGCCGAGAGTATATCTTCCCAGACTAACCCATTACGCTGTAGGCCTTGGCCGAGAGTATATCTTCCCAGACTAACCCATTACGCTGCTTAGGCCTTGGCCGAGAGTATATCTTCCCAGACTAACCCATTACGCTGACTGTAGGCCTTGGCCGAGAGTATATCTTCCCAGACTAACCCATTACGCTGTAGGCCTTGGCCGAGAGTATATCTTCCCAGACTAACCCATTACGCTGTAGGCCTTGGCCGAGAGTATATCTTCCCAGACTAACCCATTACGCTGTATGTAGGCCTTGGCCGAGAGTATATCTTCCCAGACTAACCCATTACGCTGTAGGCCTTGGCCGAGAGTATATCTTCCCAGACTAACCCATTACGCTGTAGGCCTTGGCCGAGAGTATATCTTCCCAGACTAACCCATTACGCTGTAGGCCTTGGCCGAGAGTATATCTTCCCAGACTAACCCATTACGCTGTATGTAGGCCTTGGCCGATAGTATATCTTCCCAGACTAACCCATTACGCTGTAGGCCTTGGCCGAGAATATATCCTCCCAGACTAACCCATTACGCTGTATGTAGGCCTTGGCCGAGAGTATATCTTCCCAGAATAACCCATTACGCTGTAGGCCTTGGCCGAGAGTATATCTTCCCAGACTAACCCATTATGCTGTAGGCCTTGACCGAGAGTATATCTTCCCAGACTAACCCAGTACGCTGTAGGCCTTGGCCGAGAGTATATCTTCCCAGACTAACCCATTACGTTGTAGGCCTTGGCCGAGAGTATATCTTCCCAGACTAACCCATTACACTGACTGTAGGCCTTGGCCGAGAGTATATCTTCCCAGACTAACCCATTACGCTGTAGGCCTTGGCTGAGAGTATATCTTCCCAGACTAACCCATTACGCTGACTGTAGGCCTTGGCCGAGAGTATATCTTCCCAGACTAACCCATTACGCTGACTGTAGGCCTTGGCCGAGAGTATATCTTCCCAGACTAACCCATTACGCTGGCTGTAGGCCTTGGCCGAGAGTATATCTTCCCAGACTAACCCATTACGCTGTAGGCCTTGGCCGAGAGTATATCTTCCCAGACTAACCCATTACGCTGTAGGCCTTGGCCGAGAGTATATCTTCCCAGACTAACCCATTACGCTGTAGGCCTTGGCCGAGAGTATATCTTCCCAGACTAACCCATTACGCTGACTGTAGGCCTTGGCCGAGAGTATATCTTCCCAGACTAACCCATTACGCTGTGTAGGCCTTGGCCGAGAGTATATCTTCCCAGACTAACCCATTACGCTGTAGGCCTTGGCCGAGAGTATATCTTCCCAGACTAACCCATTACGCTGTAGGCCTTGGCCGAGAGTATATCTTCCCAGACTAACCCATTACGCTGCTGTAGGCCTTGGCCGAGAGTATATCTTCCCAGACTAACCCATTACGCTGACTGTAGGCCTTGGCCGAGAGTATATCTTCCCAGACTAACCCATTACGCTGTATGTAGGCCTTGGCCGAGAGTATATCTTCCCAGACTAACCCATTACCTGACTGTAGGCCTTGGCCGAGAGTATATCTTCCCAGACTAACCCATTACGCTGTAGGCCTTGGCTGAGAGTATATCTTCCCAGACTAACCCATTACGCTGACTGTAGGCCTTGGCCGAGAGTATATCTTCCCAGACTAACCCATTACGCTGACTGTAGGCCTTGGCCGAGAGTATATCTTCCCAGACTAACCCATTACGCTGGCTGTAGGCCTTGGCCGAGAGTATATCTTCCCAGACTAACCCATTACGCTGTAGGCCTTGGCCGAGAGTATATCTTCCCAGACTAACCCATTACGCTGTAGGCCTTGGCCGAGCGTATATCATCCCAGACTAACCCATTACGCTGTACGCCTTGGACGAGAGTATATCTTCCCAGACTAACCCATTACGCTGACTGTAGGCCTTGGCCGAGAGTATATCTTCCCAGACTAACCCATTACGCTGTATGTAGGCCTTGGCCGATAGTATATCTTCCCAGACTAACCCATTAGGCTGTAGGCCTTGGCCGAGAATATATCCTCCCAGACTAACCCATTACGCTGTATGTAGGCCTTGGCCGAGAGTATATCTTCCCAGAATAACCCATTACGCTGTAGGCCTTAGCCGAGAGTATATCTTCCCAGACTAACCCATTATGCTGTAGGCCTTGACCGAGAGTATATCTTCCCAGACTAACCCAGTACGCTGTAAGCCTTGGCCGAGATTATATCTTCCCAGATTAACCCATTACGTTGTAGGCCTTGGCCGAGAGTATATCTTCCCAGACTAACCCATTACGCTGACTGTAGGCCTTGGCCGAGAGTATATCTTCCCAGACTAACCCATAACGCTGTAGGCCTTGGCAGAGAGTATATCTTCCAAGACTAACCCATTACGCTGTAGGCCTTGGCCGAGTGTATATCTTCCCAGACTAAACCATTACGCTGTATGTAGGCCTTGGCCGAGAGTATATCTTCCCAGACTAACCCATTACGCTGTAGGCCTTGGCCGAGTGTATATCTTCCCAGACTAACCCATTACGCTGTAGGCCTTGGCCGAGAGTATATCTTCCCAGACTAACCCATTACGCTGTAGGCCTTGGCCGAGAGTATATCTTCCCAGACTAACCCATTACGCTGTAGGCCTTGGCCGAGTGTATATCTTCCCAGACTAACCCATTACGCTGTATGTAGGCCTTGGCCGAGAGTATATCTTCCCAGACTAACCCATTACGCTGTAGGCCTTGGCCGAGAATATATCCTCCCAGACTAACCCATTACGCTGTATGTAGGCCTTGGCCGAGAGTATATCTTCCCAGAATAACCCATTACGCTGTAGGCCTTGGCCGAGAGTATATCTTCCCAGACTAACCCATTATGCTGTAGGCCTTGACCGAGAGTATATCTTCCCAGACTAACCCATTACGCTGTAGGCCTTGGCCGAGAGTATATCTTCCCAGACTAACCCATTACGTTGTAGGCCTTGGCCGAGAGTATATCTTCCCAGACTAACCCATTACCTGACTGTAGGCCTTGGCCGAGAGTATATCTTCCCAGACTAACCCATTACGCTGTAGGCCTTGGCCGAGAGTATATCTTCCCAGACTAACCCATTACGCTGTAGGCCTTGGCCGAGAGTATATCTTCCCAGACTAACCCATTACGCTGACTGTAGGCCTTGGCCGAGAGTATATCTTCCCAGACTAACCCATTACGCTGTATGTAGCTTGGCCGAGAGTATATCTTCCCAGACTAACCCATTACGCTGTAGGCCTTGGCCGAGAGTATATCTTCCCAGACTAACCCATTACGCTGTGTAGGCCTTGGCCGAGAGTATATCTTCCCAGACTAACCCATTACGCTGTAGGCCTTGGCCGAGAGTATATCTTCCCAGACTAACCCATTACGCTGACTGTAGGCCTTGGCCGAGAGTATATCTTCCCAGACTAACCCATTACGCTGTATGTAGGCCTTGGCCGATAGTATATCTTCCCAGACTAACCCATTACGCTGTAGGCCTTGGCCGAGAATATATCCTCCCAGACTAACCCATTACGCTGTATGTAGGCCTTGGCCGAGAGTATATCTTCCCAGAATAACCCATTACGCTGTAGGCCTTAGCCGAGAGTATATCTTCCCAGACTAACCCATTATGCTGTAGGCCTTGACCGAGAGTATATCTTCCCAGACTAACCCAGTACGCTGTAAGCCTTGGCCGAGATTATATCTTCCCAGATTAACCCATTACGTTGTAGGCCTTGGCCGAGAGTATATCTTCCCAGACTAACCCATTACGCTGACTGTAGGCCTTGGCCGAGAGTATATCTTCCCAGACTAACCCATAACGCTGTAGGCCTTGGCAGAGAGTATATCTTCCAAGACTAACCCATTACGCTGTAGGCCTTGGCCGAGTGTATATCTTCCCAGACTAAACCATTACGCTGTATGTAGGCCTTGGCCGAGAGCCTATCTTCCCAGACTAACCCATTACGCTGTAGGACTTGGCCGAGAGTATATCTTCCCAGACTAACCCATTACGCTGTAGGCCTTGGCGGAGTGTATATCTTCCCAGAATAACACATTACGCTGTAGGTCTTGGCCGAGAGTATATCTTCCCAGACTAACCCATTACGCTGTAGGCCTTGGCCGAGAGCCTATCTTCCCAGACTAACCCATTACGCTGTAGGCCTTGGCCGAGTGTATATCTTCCCAGACTAACCCATTACGCTGTATGTAGGCCTTGGCCGATAGTATATCTTCCCAGACTAACCCATTACGCTGTAGGCCTTGGCCGAGAATATATCCTCCCAGACTAACCCATTACGCTGTATGTAGGCCTTGGCCGAGAGTATATCTTCCCAGAATAACCCATTACGTTGTAGGCCTTAGCCGAGAGTATATCTTCCCAGACTAACCCATTATGCTGTAGGCCTTGACCGAGAGTATATCTTCCCAGACTAACCCAGTACGCTGTAGGCCTTGGCCGAGAGTATATCTTCCCAGACTAACCCATTACGTTGTAGGCCTTGGCCGAGAGTATATCTTCCCAGACTAACCCATTACACTGACTGTAGGCCTTGGCCGAGAGTATATCTTCCCACACTAACCCATAACGCTGTAGGCCTTGGCTGAGAGTATATCTTCCCGGACTCTCCCATTACGCTGACTGTAGGCCTTGGCCGAGAGTATATCTTCCCAGACTAACCCATTACGCTGACTGTAGGCCTTGGCCGCCGAAAGTATATCTTCCCAGACTAACCCATTACGCTGAATGTAGGCCTTGGCCGAGAGTATATCTTCCCAGCCTAACCCATTACGCTGACTGTAGGCCTTGGCCGAGAGTATATCTTCCCAGACTAACCCATTACACTGGCTGTAGGCCTTGGCCGAGAGTATATCTTCCCAGACTAACCCATTACTCTGTAGGCCTTGGCCGAGAGTATATCTTCCCAGACTAACCTATTACGCTGTAGGCCTTGGCCGAGCGTATATCATCCCAGACTAACCCATTACGCTGTAGGCCTTGGCCGAGAGTATATCTTCCAAGACTAACCCATTACAATGTAGGCCTTGGCTGAGTGTATATCTTCCCAGACTAACCCATTACGCTGTATGTAGGCCTTGGCCGAGAGCCTATCTTCCCAGACTAACCCATTACGCTGTTGGCCTTGGCCGAGAGTATATCTTCCCAGACTAACCCATTACGCTGTAGGCCTTGGCCGAGTGTATATCTTCCCAGAATAACCCATTACGCTGTAGGCCTTGGCCGAGAGTATATTTTCCCAGACTAACCCATTACGCTCTAGGCCTTGGCCGAGTGTATATCTTCCCAGACTAACCCATTACGCTGTATGTAGGCCTTGGCCGATAGTATATCTTCCCAGACTAACCCATTATGCTGTAGGCCTTGACCGAGAGTATATCTTCCCAGACTAACCCATTACGCTGTAGGCCTTGGCCGAGTGTATATCTTCCCAGACTAACCCATTACGCTGTATGTAGGCCTTGGTCGAGAGTATATCTTCCCAGACTAACCCATTACGCTGTAGGCCTTGGCCGAGAGTATATCTTCCCAGACTAACCCATTACGCTGGCTGTAGGCCTTGGCCGAGTGTATATCTTCCCAGACTAACCCATTACGCTGGCTGTAGGCCTTGGCCGAGAGTATATCTTCCCAGACTAACCCATTACGCTGTATGTAGGCCTTGGCCGATAGTATATCTTCCCAGACTAACCCATTACGCTGTAGGCCTTGGCCGAGAATATATCCTCCCAGACTAACCCATTACGCTGTATGTAGGAATTGGCCGAGAGTATATCTTCCCAGAATAACCCATTACGCTGTAGGCCTTAGCCGAGAGTATATCTTCCCAGACTAACCCAGTACGCTGTAGGCCTTGGCCGAGAGTATATCTTCCCAAGACTAACCCATTACGTTGTAGGCCTTGGCCGAGGGTATATCTTCCCAGACTAATCCATAACGCTGTAGGCCTTGGCTGAGAGTATATCTTCCCGGACTAACCCATTACGCTGTAGGCCTTGGCCGAGAGTATATCTTCCCAGACTAACCCATTACGCTGACTGTAGGCCTTGGCCGCCGAGAGTATATCTTCCCAGACTAACCCATTACGCTGACTGTAGGCCTTGGCCGAGAGTATATCTTCCCAGACTAACCCATTACACTGACTGTAGGCCTTGGCCGAGAGTATATCTTCCCAGACTAACCCATTACGCTGTAGGCCTTGGCCGAGAGTATATCTTCCCAGACTAACCCATTACGCTGTAGGCCTTGGCCGAGCGTATATCATCCCAGACTAACCCATTACGCTGTAGGCCTTGTCCGAGAGTATATCTTCCAAGACTAACCCATTACGCTGTAGGCCTTGGCCGAGAATATATTTTCCCAGACTAACCCATTACACTGTAGGCCTTGGCCGAGTGTATATCTTCCCAGACTAACCCATTACGCTGTATGTAGGCCTTGGCCGAGAGCCTATCTTCCCAGACTAACCCATTACGCTGTAGGCCTTGGCCGAGTGTATATCTTCCCAGACTAACCCATTACGCTGTATGTAGGCCTTGGCGGATAGTATATCTTCCCAGACTAACCCATTACGCTGTAGGCCTTGGCCGAGAATATATCCTCCCAGACAAACCCATTACGCTGTATGTAGGCCTTGGCCGAGAGTATATCTTCCCAGAATAACCCATTACGTTGTAGGCCTTAGCCGAGAGTATATCTTCCCAGACTAACCCATTATGCTGTAGGCTTTGACCGAGAGTATATCTTCCGAGACTAACCCATTACGCTGTAGGCCTTGGCCGAGTGTATATCTTCCCAGACTAACCCATTACGCTGTATGTAGGCCTTGGCCGAGAGTATATCTTCCCAGACTAACCCATTACGCTGTAGGCCTTGGTCGAGATTATATCTTCCCAGACTAACCCATTACGCTGTAGGCCTTGGCCGGGAGTATATCTTCCCAGACTAACCCATTACGCTGTAGGCCTTGGCTGAGAAAATATCTTCCCAGACTAACCCATTACGCTGACAGTAGGCCTTGGCCGAGAGTATATCTTCCCAGACTAACCCATTACACAGTATGCCTTGACCGAGAGTATATCGTCCCAGACTAACCCATTACGCTGTAGGCCTTGGCCGAGAGTATATCTTCCCAGACTAACCCATTACGCTGGCTGTAGGCCTTGACCGAGTGTATATCTTCCCAGACTAACCCATTACTCTGGCTGTAGGCCTTGGCCGAGAGTATATCTTCCCAGACTAACCCATTACGCTGTAGGCCTTGGCCGAGAGTATATCTTCCCAGACTAACCCATTACGCGGTATGTAGGTCTTGACTGAGAGTATATCTTCCCAGACTAACCCATTACGCTGTAGGCCTTGGCCGAGAGTATGTCTTCCCAGACTAACCCATGATGCTGGTTGTAGACCTTGGACGAGAGTATATCTTCCCAGACTAACCCATTAGGCTGGCTGTAGGCCTTGGCCGAGAGTATACCTTCGCAGACTAACCCATTACGCTGGATGTAGGCCTTTGCCGAGAGTATATCTTCCCAGACTAACCCATTACAATGTAGGCCTTGGCCGAGAGTATATCTTCCCAGACTAACCCATTACAATGTAGGCCTTGGCCGAGAGTATATCTTCCCTGACTAACCCATTACGCTGTAGGCCTTGGCCGAGAGTATATCTTCTCAGACTAACCCATTACGCTGGCTGTAGGCCTTGGCCGAGAGTATGTCTTCCCAGATTAACCCATTACGCTGACTGTAGGCCTTGGCCGAGAGTATATCTTCCCAGACTAACCCATTAAGCTGACTGTAGCCTTTGGCCGAGAGTATATCTTCCTAGACTAACCCATTACGCTGTAGGCCTTGGCCGAGAGTATATCTTCCCAGACTAACCCATTACGCTGTAGGCCTTGGCCTAGAGTATATCTTCCCAGACTAACCCATAACGCTGTATGTAGGCCTTGGCCGAGAGTATGTCTTCCCACGACGTTTTGTCACAATGCATACTACGTATAGTTTTACTTATTCTGTCTACACACACGCGCGCGCACGCACGTACTCACGCACGTACTCACGCACGTACTCACGCACGCGCGCGCGCACGCACGTACTCACGCACGTACTCACGCACGTACTCACGCACGTACTCACGCACGTACTCACGTACTCACGCACGTACTCACGTACTCACGCACGTACTCACGTACTCACGTACTCACGTACTCACATACTCACGTACTCACTCACTCACTCACGCACTCTCTCACTCACGCACGCACGCACGCACGCACACACGCACGCACGCACGCACGCACGCACGCACGCACACACACACACACACACAGCCAGCCAAAAAAAAACAACAATAACACTATTGCCTAACTGTGGGGGTTAATTATGGTATGCACGTTTTCTATAGACCGTGTGATGCCATTATGTCGTTAGTGAATGATTGATTTGAACTGTCGACCTTACATTCCATTCAATATGCTTGCGATATGAGATACTAATGAATGTAGACACTACAGAGGTTATCAATGAAAGTAGACAATACAGAGGTTATCAATGACAGTAGACAATACAGAGGTTATCAATGACGTTCCAGGGAGCGGTAGTAAAATAATTTAATAGTATGAAAACCCGGTGGTGACATTAGCTATTTCACCATTTCTACTAAACGAAGTCACGCTCTCGCTTATCCTACAGAAACGATGTTTAAAAACATGTCACCTGTAAACTCCTACATACACGACTTACAAACATGTCACCTGTAACCTCCTACATACATGACTTACAAACATGTCACCTGTAACCTCCTACATACACGACTTACAAACATGTCACCTGTAACCTCCTACATACACGACTTACAAACCTATCACCTGTAACCTCCTACAGACACCACATATAAACATGTCACCTGTAACCTCCTAAATACACGACTTACAAAAATGTCACCTGTAACCTGCTACATACACGACTTACAAACCTGTCACATGTAACCTGCTACATACACGCCTTACAAACATGACGCCAGTAACCTCCTACAGACACGACTTACAAACATGTCACCTGTAACCTCCTACATACACGACTTACAAACATGTCACATGTAACCTCCTACATACATGACTTACAAACATGTCACCTGTAACCTCCTACATACACGACTTACAAACATGTCACATGTAACCTCCTACATACATGACTTACCAACATGTCACCTGTAACCTGCTACATACACGACTTACCAACATGTCACCTGTAACCTCCTACATACACGACTTACAAACATGTCACCTGTAACCTGCTACATACATTACTTACCAACATGTCACCTGTAACCTCCTACATACAGGATTTACAAACAGGTCACATGTAACCTCCTACATACACGACTTAAAAACATGTCGTCTGTAACCTGCTACATACACGACTTACAAACGGGTCACTTGTAACCTTCTACATACATGACTTACAAACATGTCACCTGTAAACTCCTACATACACGACTTACAAACATTTCACCTGTAACCTCCTACATACATGACTTACAAACATGTCACCTGTAACCTCCTACAGACAGGACTTACAAACATGTCGCCTATAACCTCCTACATACACGACTTACACACATGTCACCTGTAACATCCTACAGACACGACATACAAACATGTCACCTGTAACCTCCTAATGACACGACTAACAAACATGTCACCTGTAGCTTCCTACATACACGATTTACAAACATTTCACCTGTAACCTCCTACATACATGACTTGCAAACATGTCACCTGTAACCTCCTACAGACACGACTTACAAACATGTCACCTGTAACCTCCTACATACACGACTTACAAACATGTCGCCTGTAACCTCCTACATACACGACTTACAAACATGTCACCTGTAACCTCCTACATACACGACTTACAAACATGTCACCTGTAACCTCCTACAGACACCACATACAAACATGTCACCTGTAACCTCCTACATACACGACTTACAAACCTGTCACATGTAACCTGCTACATACATGCCTTAGAAACATGACGCCAGTAACCTCCTACAGACATGACTTACAAACATGTTAACTATAACCTAATACATACGCGACTTACAAACATGTCACATGTAATCTGCAACATACATGACTTACCAACATCTCACCTGTAACCTCCTACATACATGACTTACAAACATGTCACCTGTAACCTGCTACATACACGACTTACCAACATGTCACTTGTAACCTCATATATACACGCCTTACAAACATGTCACATGTAACCTCCTACACACACGCCTTACAAACATGTCACATGTCACCTCCTACATACATGACTTACAAATATGTCGCCTGTAACCTCCTACATACACGACTTACAAAGATGTCACCTATAATATCCTACAGACACGCCTTACAAACATGTCACATGTAACCTCCTACATACATGACTTACAAACATGTCGCCTGTAACCTCCTACATACACGACTTACAAACATGTCACCTGTAACCTCCTACATACATGACTTACAAACATGTCACTTGTAACCTGCTACATAGACGACTTACAAACCTGTCACATGTAACCTGCTACATACACGCATTACAAACATGACGCCAGTAACCTCCTACAGACACGACTTACAAACATGTCACCTGTAAACTGCTACATACATGACTTACCAACGTCTCACCTGTAACCTCCTACATACATGACTTACAAACATGTCACCTGTAACCTGCTACACACGACTTAAACATGTCACCTGTACCTCCTACATACATGACTTACAAACATGTCCTGTAACCTCCTACATACACGACTTACAAACATCTCACCTGTAACCTCCTACATACATGACTTACAAACATGTCACCTGTAACCTCCTACATACACGACTTACAAACATGTCACCTGTAACCTCCTACATACACGACTTACAAACATGTCACATGTAACCTCCTACACACACGACTTACAAACATGTCACCTGTAACCTCCTACATACATGACTTACAAACATGTCACCTGTAACCTCCTACATACACGACTTACAAACATGTCACCTATAATATCCTACAGACACGCCTTACAAGCATGTCACATGTAACCTCCTACATACATGACTTACAAACACGTCGCCTGTAACCTCCTACATACACGACTTACAAACATGTCACCTGTAACCTCCTACATACAGACTTACAAACATGTCACTTGTAACCTGCTACATAGACGACTTACAAACCTGTCACATGTAACCTGCTACATACACGCATTACAAACATGACGCCAGTAACCTCCTACAGACACGACTTACAAACATGTCACCTGTAAACTGCTACATACATGACTTACCAACGTCTCACCTGTAACCTCCTACATACATGACTTACAAACATGTCACCTGTAACCTGCTACATACACGACTTACAAACATGTCACCTGTAACCTCCTACATACACGACTTACAAACATGTCACCTGTAACCTATTACATACACGACTTACAAACATGTCACCTGTAACCTCCTACATACATGACTTACAAACATGTCACCTGTACCCTCCTACAGAAACGACTTACAAACATGTCACCTGTAACCTCTTACATACACGACTTGCAAACATTTCACCTGTAACCTCTTACAGACACGACATACAAACATGTCACCTGTAACCTCCTACATACATACGACTTACAAACATGTCACCTGTAACCTCCTACAGACACGACTTACAAACATGTCACCTGTAACCTCCTACATACACGACTTACAAACATGTCACCTGTAACCTCTTCATACACGACTTACAAACATGTCACCTGTAACCTCCTACAGACACGACTTACAAACATGTCACCTGTAATCTCCTACATACACGACTTACAAACATGACGCCTGTAACCTCCTACATACACGACTTACAAACATTTCACCTGTAACTTCCTACATATTTGACTTACAAACATGTCACCTGTAACCTCCTATTTACATGACATACAAACATATCACCTGTAACCTGCTACATACATGACTTACAAACATGTCACCTGTAACCTCTTACATACACGACTTGCATACATTTCACCTGTAACCTCCTACAGACACGACATACAAACATGTCACCTGTAACCTCCTACAGACACGATATACAAACATGTCACCTGTAACCTCCTACAGACACGACTTACAAACATGTCACCTGTAATCTCCTACATACACGACTTACAAACATGACGCCTGTAACCTCCTACATACACGACTTACAAACATTTCACCTGTAACTTCCTACATATTTGACTTACAAACATGTCACCTGTAACCTCCTATTTACATGACATACAAACATATCACCTGTAACCTGCTACATACATGACTTACAAACATGTCACCTGTAACCTCTTACATACACGACTTGCATACATTTCACCTGTAACCTCCTACAGACACGACATACAAACATGTCACCTGTAACCTCCTACAGACACGATATACAAACATGTCACCTGTAACCTCCTACAGACACGACTTACAAACATGTCACCTGTAATCTCCTACATACACGACTTACAAACATGACGCCTGTAACCTCCTACATACACGACTTACAAACATTTCACCTGCAAGTTCCTACGTATATGACTTACAAATATGTCACCTGTAACCTACTACATACACGACTTACAAACAGGTCGCCTGTAACCTCCTACATACACGACTTACAAACATGTCACCTGTAATCCCTTACATACACGACTTACAAACATGTCACCTGTAACCTGCTATATACACGACTTACAAACATGTTACCTGTACCCTCCTACATACACGACTTACAAACATTTCACCTGTAACCTCCTACATACACGACTTACAAACATTTCACCTGTAAGTTCCTACGTATATGACTTACAAATATGTCACCTGTAACCTACTACATACACGACTTACAAACAGGTCGCCTGTAACCTCCTACATACACGACTTACAAACATGTCACCTGTAATCTCTTACATACACGACTTACAAACATGTCGCCTGTAACCTGCTATATACACGACTTACAAACATGTTACCTGTACCCTCCTACATATTTGACTTACAAACATGTCACCTGTAACCTCCTATTTACATGACATACAAACATGTCACCTGTAACCTCCTACATATATAACATACAAACATGTCACCTGTAACCTGCTACATACATGAATTACCAACATGTCACCTGTAACCTCCTACAGACACGATTTACATACAGGTCGCCTGTAACCTCCTACATACACGACTTACAAACATGTCACCTGTAACCTCCTACATACACGACTTACAAACATTTCACCTGTAACCTCTTACAAACATGACTTACAAACACGTCGCCTGTAACCTCCTACATACACGATTAACAAACAGGTCACCTGTAACCTCCTACATACATGACTTACAAACATGTCACTTGTAAACTGCCACATACACGCTTTACAAACGTGTCACATTTAACCTCCTACAGACACGCCTTACAAATATGTTACATGTCACCTCCTACATATATGACTTACAAACATGTCACCTGTTACATCCTACATACACGACTTACAACCATGACGCCTGTAACCTCCTACCTACATGACTTACAAACATGTCGCCTGTAACCTCCTACATACATGACTTACAAACATGACGCCTGTAACCTCCTACATACATGACTTACCAACATGTCACCTGTAATCTCCTACATACACGACTTACAAACATGACGCCTGTAAACTCCTACATACACGACTTACAAACATTTCACCTGTAACTTCCTACATACATGACTTACAAACATGTCACCTGTAACCTCCTACTTACACGACTTACAAACATGACACCTGTAACCTCTTACATACACGACTTACAAACATTTCGCCTGTAACCTGCTATATACACGACTTACAAATATGTCACCTGTAACCTCCTACATACACGACTTACAAACATATCACCTGTAACCTCCTACATACATGCCTTACAAACATATCGCATGTAACATCCTACATACAGGACTTACAAACATGTCACCTGTCACCTCCTACATACACCCCTTACAAACATTTCACCTGTAACCTCCTACATACACGCCTTACAAACATGTCACCTGTAATCTCCTACATTCACGACATACAAACATGTCACCTGTAATCTCCTACATACACGACTTACAAACATGTCGCCTGTAACCTCCTACATACATGACATACAAACATGTCACCTGTAACCTGCTACATACATGACTTACAAACATGTCACCTGTATCCTCCTACAGACACGACTTACAAACATGTCACCTGTAACCTCTTACATACAGGACTTGCAAACATTTCACCTGAAACCTCCTACAGACACGACATACACACATGTCACCTTTAACCTCCTACAGACACGACATACAAACATGTCACCTGTAACCTCCTACAGACACGACTTACAAACATGTCACCTGTAATCTCCTACATACACGACTTACAAACATGACGCCTGTAACCTCCTACATACACGACTTACAAACATTTCACCTGTAACTTCCTACATATATGACTTACAAACATGTCACCTGTAACCTCCTACATACACGACTTACAAACAGGTCGCCTGTAACCTCCTACATACAAACATGTCACCTGTAACCTCTTACATACACGACTTACAAACATGTCGCCTGTAACCTGATATATACACGACTTACAAACATGTCACCTGTAACCTCCTACATACACGACTTACAAACATTTCACCTGTAACCTCCTACATACACGCCTTACAAACATGTCGCATGTAACCTCATACATACATGACATACAAACATGTCACCTGTAACCTGCTACATACATGAATTACCAACATGTCACCTGTAACCTCCTACAGACACGATTTACATACAGGTCGCATGTAACCTCCTACATACACGACTTACAAACATGTCACCTGTAGCCTCCTACATACACGACTTACAAACATTTCACCTGTAACCTCTTACATACATGACTTGCAAACATTTCACCTGTAACCTCCTACAGACACGACATACAAACATGACACCTGTAACCTCCTACAGACACGACATACAAACATGTCACCTGTAAGCTCCTACAGACACGACTTACAAACATGTCACCTGTAATATCATACATACAGGACATACAATCATGTCACCTGTAATCTCCTACATACACGACTTACAAACATGTCGCCTGTAACCTGCTACATACATGACTTACAAACATGTCACCTGTATCCTGCTACAGACACGACTTACAAACATGTCACCTGTAACCTCTTACATACAGGACTTGCAAACATTTCACCTGTAACCTCCTACAGACACGACATACAAACATGTGACCTGTAACCTCCTACAGACACGACATACAAACATGTGACCTGTAACCTCCTACTGACACGACATACAAACATGTCACCTGTAATCTCCTACATACACGACTTACAAACATGACGCCTGTAACCTCCTACATACACGACTTACAAACATTTCACCTGTAAATTCCTACATATATGACTTACAAACATGACACCTGTAACCTCCTACATACATGACATACAAACATGTCACCTGTAACCTGCTACATACATGACTTACAAACATGTCACCTGTATCCTCCTACAGACACGACTTACAAACATGTCACCTGTAACCTCTTACATACACGACTTGCAAACATTTCACCTGTAACCTACTACAGACACGACATACAAACATGTCACCTGTAACCTCCTACAGACACGATATACAAACATGTCACCTGTAACATCCTACAGACACGACTTACAAACATGTCACCTGTAATCTCCTACATACACGACTTACAAACATGACGCCTGTAACCTCCTACATACACGACTTACAAACATTTCACCTGTAACTTCCTACATATATGACTTACAAACATGTCACCTGTAACCTACTACATACACGACTTACAAACAGGTCGCCTGTAACCTCCTATATACACGACTTACAAACATGTCACCTGTAATCTCTTACATACACGACTTACAAACATGTCGCCTGTAACCTGCTATATACAGGACTTACAAACATATCACATGTACCCTCCTACATACACGACTTTCAAACATTTCACCTGTAACATCCTACATACACGCCTTACAAACATGTCGCCTGTAACCTCCTACATATATGACATACAAACATGTCACCTGTAACCTGCTACATACATGAATTACCAACATGTCACCTGTAACCTCCTACAGACAAGATTTACATACAGGTCGCCTGTAACCTCCTACATACACGACTAACAAACATGTCACCTGTAACCTCCTACATACACGACTTACAAACATTTCACCTGTAACCTCTTACATACATGACTTACAAACATATCACCTATAATATCCTACAGACACGCCTTACAAACATGTCACATGTCACCTCCTACATACATGTCATACAAACACGTCGCCTGTAACCTCCTACATACACGACTAACAAACATGTCACCTGTAACCTCCTACATATATGACTTACAAACATGTCACTTGTAAACTGCCACATACACGCTTTACAAACGTGTCACATTTAACCTCCTACAGACACGCCTTACAAATATGTTACATGTCACCTCCTACATACATGACTTACAAACATGTCGCCTGTAACCTGCTACATACACGACTTACAAACATGTTATCTGTAATATCCTACAGACACGCCTTACAAACATGTCACATGTCACCTCCTACATACATGACTTACAAACATGTCGCCTGTAACCTCCTACATAAACGACTTAAAACATGTCACCTGTTACATCCTACATACATGACTTACAAACATGTCGCCTGTAACCTACTACATACACGACTTACAAACATTTCACCTGTAACCTCTTACATACATGACTTACAAACATGTAAACTATAATATCCTACTGACACGCCTTACAAACATGTCACATGTCACCTCCTACATACATGACTTACAAACATGTCACCTGTAACCTCCTACATACACGACTTACAAACATGTCACCTGTAACCTCTTACATACACGACTTACAAACATGTCGCCTGTAACCTGCTATATACACGACTTACAAACATGTCACCTGTAACCTCCTACATACACGACTTACAAACATATCACCTGTAACCTCCTACATACATGCCTTACAAACATATCGCATGTAACATCCTACATACAGGACTTATAAACATTTCACCTGTAACCTCCTACATACACGACTTACAAACATGTCACCTGTCACCTCCTACATACACCCCTTACAAACATTTCACCTGTAACCTCCTACATACACGCCTTACAAACATGTCACCTGTAATCTCCTACATACACGACATACAAACATGTCACCTGTAATCTCCTACATACACGACTTACAAACATGTCGCCTGTAACCTCCTACATACATGACATACAAACATGTCACCTGTAACCTGCTACATACATGACTTACAAACATGTCACCTGTATCCTCCTACAGACACGACTTACAAACATGTCACCTGTAACCTCTTACATACACGACTTGCAAACGTTTCACCTGTAACCTCCTACAGACACGACATACACACATGTCACCTTTAACCTCCTACAGACACGACATACAAACATGTCACCTGTAACCTCCTACAGACACGACTTACAAACATTTCACCTGTAATCTCCTACATACACGACTTACAAACATGACGCCTGTAACCTCCTATATACACGAATTACAAACATTTCACCTGTAAATTCCTACATATATGACTTACAAACATGTCACCTGTAACCTCCTACATACACGACTTACAAACAGGTCGCCTGTAACCTCCTACATACACGACTTACAAACATGTCACCTGTAACCTCTTACATACACAACTTACAAACATGTCGCTGTAACCTGATATATACACGACTTACAAACATGTCACCTGTAACCTCCTACATACACGACTTACAAACATTTCACCTGTAACCTCCTACATACACGCCTTACAAACATGTCGCCTGTAACCTCCTACATACATGACATACAAACATGTCACCTGTAACCTGCTACATACATGAATTACCAACATGTCACCTGTAACCTCCTACAGACAGGATTTACATACAGGTCGCATGTAACCTCCTACATACACGACATACAAACATGTCACCTGTAGCCTCCTACATACACGACTTACAAACATTTCACCTGTAACCTCTTACATACATGACTTGCAAACATTTCACGTGTAACCTCCTACAGACACGACATACAAACATGTCACCTGTAACCTCCTACAGACACGACATACACACATGTCACCTGTAACCTCCTACAGACACGACTTACAAACATGTCACCTGTAACTTCCTACATACACGATTAACAAACATTTCACCTGTAACCTCCTACATACATGACTTACAAACATGTCACCTGTAACCTCCTACAGACACGACATACAAACATGTCATCTGTAACCTCCTACATACACGCCTTACAAACATGTCGCCTGTAACCTCCTACATAAATGACTTACAAAATGTCACGTGTAACCTCCTATTTACACGCCTTACAAACATGTCACATGTAACCTCCTACAGACACGCCTTACAAACATGTCACATGTCACCTCCTACATACATGACTTATAAATATGTCACCTATGTAACCTACTACATACACAATTTACAAACATGTCACCTATAATATCCTAAAGACACGCCTTACAAACATGTCACATGTCACCTACTACATACATGACTTATAAACATTTCACCTGTAACTTCCTACATACACGACTTACAAACATGTCACCTGTAACCTCCTACAAACACGACTTACAAACATGTCACCTGTAACCTCTTACATACACGACTTACAAACATGTCGCCTGTAATCTGCTATATACAGGACTTAAAAACATGTCACCTGTAACCTCCTACATACACGACTTACAAACATATCACCAGTAACCTCCTACATACACGCCTTACAAACATATCGCATGTAACATCCTACATACTGGACTTATAAACATTTCACCTGTAACCTCCTACATACACGACTTACAAACATGTCACCTGTCACCTCCTACATACACCCCTTACAAACATTTCACCTGTAACCTCCTACATACACGCCTTACAAACATGTCACCTGTAATCTCCTACATACACGACATACAAACATGTCACCTGTAATCTCCTACATACACGACTTACAAACATGTCGCCTGTAACCTCCTACATACATGACATACAAACATGTCACCTGTAACCTGCTACATACATGACTTACAAACATGTCACCTGTATCCTCCTACAGACACGACTTACAAACATGTCACCTGTAACCTCTTACATACACGACTTGCAAACATTTCACCTGTAAACTCTTACAGACACGACATACACATATGTCACCTTTAACCTCCTACAGACACGACATACAAACATGTCACCTGTAACCTCCTACATACACGACTTACAAACAGATCGCCTGTAACCTCCTACATACACGACTTACAAACATGTCACCTGTAACCTCTTACATACACGACTTGCAAACATGTCGCCTGTAACCTCCTACATACATGACATACAAACATGTCACCTGTAACCAGCTACATACATGAATTACCAACATGTCACCTGTTACCTCTTACAGACACGATTTACATACAGATCGCATGTAACCTCCTACATACAGGACATACAAACATGTCACCTGTAGCCTCCTACATACACGACTTACAAACATTTCACCTGTAACCTCTTACATACATGACTTGCAAACATTTCACCTGTAACCTCCTACAGACACGACATACAAACATGTCACCTGTAACCTCCTACAGACACGACATACAAACATGTCACCTGTTACCTCCTACAGACACGACTTACAAACATGTCACCTGTAACCTCCTACAGACACGATTTACAAACATTTCACCTGTAACCTCCTACATACATGACTTAGAAACATGTCACCTGTAACCTACTACAGACACGACATACACACATGTCACCTGTAACATCCTACAGACACGCCTTACAAACATGTCGCCTGTAACCTCCTACATAAATGACTTACAAAATGTCACGTGTAACCTCCTATTTACACGCCTTACAAACATGTCCCATGTAACCTCCTACAGACACGCCTTACAAACATGTCACATGTCACCTCCTACATACATGACTTATAAATATGTCACCTGTGTAACCTACTACATACACGACTTACAAACATGTCACCTATAATATCCTACAGACACGCCTTACAAACATGTCACATGTCACCTCCTACATACATGACTTACAAACACGTCGCCTGTAACCTCCTAAATACACGACTTACAAACATGTCACCTGTAACCTCCTACATACATACTTACAAACATGTCACTTGTAACCTGCCACATACACGCTTTACAAACGTGTCACATGTAACCTCCTACAAACACGCCTTACAAATATGTCACATGGAACCTCCTACATACATTACTTACAAACATGTCACCTGTACCCTCCCACAGAAACGACTTACAAACATGTCACCTGTACCCTCCTACATACATGACTTGCAAACATTTCACCTGTAACCTACTACAGACACGACATACAAACATGTCACCTGTAACCTCCTACATACAGGACTTACAAACATTTCACCTGTAACCTCCTACAGACACCACATACAAACATGTCACATGTAACCTCCTACATACACGACTTACAAACATGTCACCTGTAACCTGCTACATACACGACTTATTAACCTGTCACATGTATCCTGCTACATACACGCCTTAGAAACATGACGCCATTAAGCTCCTACAGACACAACTTACAAACATGTCACCTGTAACCTCCTACAAACGCGACTTACAAACATGTCACATGTAACCTCCTACATACATGACTTACAAACATGTCACCTGTAACCTGCTACATACATGACTTACCAACATGTCACCTGTAACCTCCTACATACACGCCTTACAAACATGTCACCTGTAATCTCCTACATACACGACATACAAACATGTCACCTGTAATCTCCTACATACACGACTTACAAACATGTCGCCTGTAACCTCCTACATACATGACATACAAACATGTCACCTGTAACCTGCTACATACATGACTTACAAACATGTCACCTGTATCCTCCTACAGACACGACTTACAAACATGTCATCTGTAACCTCTTACATACACGACTTGCAAACATTTCACCTGTAAACTCTTACAGACACGACATACACATATGTCACCTTTAACCTCCTACAGACACGACATACAAACATGTCACCTGTAACCTCCTACATACACGACTTACAAACAGATCGCCTGTAACCTCCTACATACACGACTTACAAACATGTCACCTGTAACCTCTTACATACACGACTTGCAAACATGTCGCCTGTAACCTCCTACACACATGACATACAAACATGTCACCTGTAACCAGCTACATACATGAATTACCAACATGTCACCTGTTACCTCTTACAGACACGATTTACATACAGATCGCATGTAACCTCCTACATACAGGACATACAAACATGTCACCTGTAGCCTCCTACATACACGACTTACAAACATTTCACCTGTAACCTCTTACATACATGACTTGCAAACATTTCACCTGTAACCTCCTACAGACACGACATACAAACATGTCACCTGTAACCTCCTACAGACACGACATACAAACATGTCACCTGTTACCTCCTACAGACACGACTTACAAACATGTCACCTGTAACCTCCTACAGACACGATTTACAAACATTTCACCTGTAACCTCCTACATACATGACTTAGAAACATGTCACCTGTAACCTACTACAGACACGACATACACACATGTCACCTGTAACATCCTACAGACACGCCTTACAAACATGTCGCCTGTAACCTCCTACATAAATGACTTACAAAATGTCACGTGTAACCTCCTATTTACACGCCTTACAAACATGTCCCATGTAACCTCCTACAGACACGCCTTACAAACATGTCACATGTCACCTCCTACATACATGACTTATAAATATGTCACCTGTGTAACCTACTACATACACGACTTACAAACATGTCACCTATAATATCCTACAGACACGCCTTACAAACATGTCACATGTCACCTCCTACATACATGACTTACAAACACGTCGCCTGTAACCTCCTAAATACACGACTTACAAACATGTCACCTGTAACCTCCTACATACATACTTACAAACATGTCACTTGCAACCTGCCACATACACGCTTTACAAACGTGTCACATGTAACCTCCTACAAACACGCCTTACAAATATGTCACATGGAACCTCCTACATACATTACTTACAAACATGTCACCTGTACCCTCCCACAGAAACGACTTACAAACATGTCACCTGTACCCTCCTACATACATGACTTGCAAACATTTCACCTGTAACCTACTACAGACACGACATACAAACATGTCACCTGTAACCTCCTACATACAGGACTTACAAACATTTCACCTGTAACCTCCTACAGACACCACATACAAACATGTCACATGTAACCTCCTACATACACGACTTACAAACATGTCACCTGTAACCTGCTACATACACGACTTATTAACCTGTCACATGTATCCTGCTACATACACGCCTTAGAAACATGACGCCATTAAGCTCCTACAGACACAACTTACAAACATGTCACCTGTAACCTCCTACAAACGCGACTTACAAACATGTCACATGTAACCTCCTACATACATGACTTACAAACATGTCACCTGTAACCTGCTACATACATGACTTACCAACATGTCACCTGTAACCTCCTACATACATGACTTACAAACATGTCACCTGTAACCTGCTACATACACGACTTACCAACATGTCACCTGTAATCTTCTACATACACGACTTACAAACATGTCACCTGTAACCTCCTACAGACATGACAGACAAACATGTCACCTGTAACCTACTACATACACGATTTACAAACATTACACCTGTAACCTCCTACATACATGACTTACAAACATGTCACCTGTAATCTCCTACCGACACGACATACAAACATGTCACCTGTAACCTCCTACAGACACGCCTTACAAACATGTCGCCCGTAACCTCCTACATAAATGACTTACAAACATGTCACTTGTAACCTCCTATATACACGCCTTACAAACATGTAACATGTAACCTCCTACAGACACGCCTTACAAACATGTTACATGTCACCTCCTACATACATGACTTACAAATATGTAGCCTGTAACCTCCTACATACACGACTTACAAACATGTCGCCTATAATATCCTACAGACACGCCTTACAAACATGTCACATGTTACCTCCTACATACATGACTTACAAACACATCGCCTGTAACCTCCTACATACACGACTTACAAACATGTCACCTGTAACCTCTAACATACACGACTTGCAAACATTTCACCTGTAAAATCTTACAGACACGACATACACATATGTCACCTTTAACCTCCTACAGACACGACATACAAACATGTCACCTGTAACCTCCTACATACACGACTTACAAACAGATCGCCTGTAACCTCCTACATACACGACTTACAAACATGTCACCTGTAACCTCTTACATACACGACTTGCAAACATGTCGCCTGTAACCTCCTACATACATGACATACAAACATGTCACCTGTAACCAGCTACATACATGAATTACCAACATGTCACCTGTTACCTCTTACAGACACGATTTACATACAGATCGCATGTAACCTCCTACATACAGGACATACAAACATGTCACCTGTAACCTCCTACATACACGACTTACAAACATTTCACCTGTAACCTCTTACATACATGACTTGCAAACATTTCACCTGTAACCTCCTACAGACACGACATACAAACATGTCACCTGTAACCTCCTACATACACGACATACAAACATGTCACCTGTAACCTCCTACATACACGACTTACAAACATGTCACCTGTAACCTCCTACATACACGATTTACAAACATTTCACCTGTAACCTCCTACATACATGACTTACAAACATGTCACCTGTAACCTCCTACAGACACGACATACACACATGTCACCTGTAACATCCTACAGACACGCCTTACAAACATGTCGCCTGTAACCTCCTACATAAATGACTTACAAAATGTCACGTGTAACCTCCTATTTACACGCCTTACAAACATGTCACATGTAACCTCCTACAGACACGCCTTACAAACATGTCACATGTCACCTCCTACATACATGACTTATAAATATGTCACCTGTGTAACCTACTACATACACGACTTACAAACATGTCACCTATAATATCCTACAGACACGCCTTACAAACATGTCACATGTCACCTCCTACATACATGACTTACAAACACGTCGCCTGTAACCTCCTAAATACACGACTTACAAACATGTCACCTGTAACCTCCTACATACATGACTTACAAACATGTCACTTGTAACCTGCCACATACACGCTTTACAAACGTGTCACATGTAACCTCCTACAAACACGCCTTACAAATATGTCACATGGAACCTCCTACATACATTACTTACAAACATGTCACCTGTACCCTCCCACAGAAACGACTTATAAACATGTCACCTGTAACCTCCTACATACATGACTTGCAAACATTTCACCTGTAACCTACTACAGACACGACATACAAACATGACACCTGTAACCTCCTACATACAGGACTTACAAACATTTCACCTGTAACCTCCTACAGACACCACATACAAACATGTCACATGTAACCTCCTACATACACGACTTACAAACATGTCACCAGTAACCTGCTACATACACGACTTATTAACCTGTCACATGTATCCTGCTACATACACGCCTTAGAAACATGACGCCATTAAGCTCCTACAGACACAACTTACAAACATTTCACCTGTAACCTCCTACAAACGCGACTTACAAACATGTCACATGTAACCTCCTACATACATGACTTACAAACATGTCACCTGTAACCTGCTACATACATGACTTACCAACATGTCACCTGTAACCTCCTACATACATGACTTACAAACATGTCACCTGTAACCTGCTACATACACGACTTACAAACATGTCACCTGTAACCTCCTACATACACGACTTACAAACATGTCACCTGTAACCTCCTACACACATGACAGACAAACATGTCACCTGTAACCTACTACATACACGATTTACAAACATTACACCTGTAACCTCCTACATACATGACTTACAAACATGTCACCTGTAACCTCCTACAGACACGACATACAAACATGTCACCTGTAACCTCCTACAGACACGCCTTACAAACATGTCGCCCGTAACCTCCTACATAAATGACTTACAAACATGTCACTTGTAACCTCCTATATACACGCCTTACAAACATGTAACATGTAACCTCCTACAGACACGCCTTACAAACATGTTACATGTCACCTCCTACATACATGACTTACACATATGTAGCCTGTAACCTCCTACATACACGACTTACAAACATGTCGCCTATAATATCCTACAGACACGCCTTACAAACATGTCACATGTTACCTCCTACATACATGACTTACAAACACATCGCCTGTAACCTCCTACATACACGACTTACAAACATGTCACCTGTAACCTCCTACATACATGACTTACAAATATGTCACTTATAACCTGCCACATACACGCTTTACAAACGTGTCACATGTAGCCTCCTACAGACACGCCTTACAAACATGTCACATGTCACCTCCTACATACATGACTTACAAACATGTCGCCTGTAACCTCCTACATACACGACTTACAAACATGTCACCTATAATATCCTACAGACAAGCTTTACAAACATGTCACATGTCACCTCCTACATACACGACGTACAAACATGACGCCTGTAACCTCCTACATACATGACTTACAAACATGTCGCCTGTAACCTCCTACATACATGACTTACCAACATGTCACCTGTAACCTCCTACATACACGACTTACAAACATGACGCCTGTAACCTCCTACATACACGACTTACAAATCGGTCGCCTGTAACCTCCTACATACACGAATTACAAACATGTCACCTGTAACCTCTAACATACACGACTTACAAACATGTCGCCTGTAATCTCCTACATACACGACTTACAAACCGGTCGCCTGTAACCTCCTACATACACGACTTACAAACATGTCGCCTGTAACCTGCTATATACACGAATTACAAATATGTCACATGTAACCTCCTACATACACGACTTACAAACATTTCACCTGTAACGTCCTACATACACGCCTTACAAACATATCGCATGTAACCTCCTACATACACGACTTACAAACATTTCACCTGTAACCTCCTACATACACGACTTACAAACATGTCACCTGTAACCTCCTACATACATGACTTACAAACATGTCACCTGTAACCTGCTACATACACGACTTTCCAACATGTCACCTGTAACCTTCTACATACACGACTTACAAACATGTCACCTGTAACCTGCTACATACATGACTTACAAACATGTCGCCTGTAACCTCCTACATATACGACTTACAAACATATCACCTGTAACCTCCTACATAGACGACTTGCAAACATTTCACCTGTAACCTCCTACAGACACGACAGACAAACATGTCACCTGTAACCTACTACATACACGATTTACAAACATTTCACCTGTAACCTCCTACATACATGACTTACAAACATGTCACCTGTAACCTCCTACAAAAATGACATACAAACATGTCGCCTGTAACCTCCTACATAAATGACTTACAAACATGTCACTTGTAACCTCCTATATACACGCATTACAAACATGTCACATGTAACCTCCTACAGACACGCCTTACAAACATGTTACATGTCACCTCCTACATACATGACTTACAAATATGTCGCCTGTAACCTCCTACATACACGACTTACAAACATGTCGCCTATAATATCCTACAGACACGCCTTACAAACATGTCACATGTTACCTCCTACATACACGACTTACAAACATGTCACCTGTAACCTCCTACATACATGACTTACAAACATGTCACCTGTAACCTGCTACATACACGACTTACCAACATGTCACCTGTAACCTCCTATATACACGACTTACAAACATGTCACCTGTAACCTCCTACATACATGACTTACAAACATGTCACTTATAACCTGCCACATACACGCTTTACAAACGTGTCACATGTAGCCTCCTACAGACACGCCTTACAAACATGTCACATGTCACCTCCTACATACATATCTTACAAACATGTCGCCTGTAACCTCCTACATACACGACTTACAAACATGTCACCTATAATATCCTACAGACACGCTTTACAAACATGTCACATGTCACCTCTTACATACATGACTTACTAACATGTCGCCTGTAACCTCCTACATACACGACTTACAAACATGTCACCTGTAACCTCCTACATACACGACTTACAAACATGACGCTTGTAACCTCCTACATACATGACTTACAAACATGTCGCCTGTAACCTCCTACATACATGACTTACCAACATGTCACCTGTAATCTCCTACATACACGACTTACAAACATGACGCCTGTAACCTCCTACATACACGACTTACAAACATTTCACCAGTAACTTACCACATACATGACTTACAAACATGTCAACTGTAACCTCCTACATACACGACTTACAAACATGACGCCTGTAACCTCCTACATACACGACTTACAAATCGGTCGCCAGTAACCTCCTACATACACGAATTACAAACATGTCACCTGTAACCTCTTACATACACGACTTACAAACATGTCGCCTGTAACCTCCTACATACACGACTTACAAACCGGTCGCCTGTAACCTCCTACATACACGACTTACAAACATGTCACCTGTAACCTCTTGCATACACGACTTACAAACATGTCGCCTGTAACCTGCTATATACACGACTTACAAATATGTCACATTTAACCTCCTACATACACGACTTACAAACATTTCACCTGTAACCTCCTACATACATGACTTACAAACATATCACCTGTAACCTCCTACATACATGACTTACAAACATGTCACCTGTAACCTGCTACATACACGACTTACCAACATGTCACCTGTAACCTTCTACATACACGACTTACAAACATGTCACCTGTAACCTGCTACATACATGACTTACAAACATGTCGCCTGTAACCTCCTACATACACGACTTACAAGCATGTCACCTGTAACCTCCTACATGGACGACTTGTAAACATTTCCCCTGTAACCTCCTACAGACACGACAGACAATCATGTCACCTGTAACCTACTACATACACGATTTACAAACATTTCACCTGTAACCTCCTACATACATGATTTACAAACATGTCACCTGTAACCTCCTACAGAAATGACATACAAACATGTCACCTGTAACCTCCTACAGACACGCCTTACAAACATGTCGCCTGTAACCTCCTACATAAATGACTTACAAACATGTCACTTGTAACCTCCTATATACACGCATTACAAACATGTCTCATGTAACCTCCTACAGACACGCCTTACAAACTTGTTACATGTCACCTCCTACATACATGACTTACAAATATGTCGCCTGTGACCTCCTACATACACGACTTACAAACATGTCGCCTATAATATCCTACAGACACGCCTTACAAACATGTCACATGTTACCTCCTACATACATGACTTACAAACATGTCACTTGTAACCTGCCACATACACGCTTTACAAACGTGTCACATGTAGCCTCCTACAGACACGCCTTACAAACATGTCACATGTCACCTCCTACATACATGACTTACAAACATGTCGCCTGTAAACTCCAACATACACGACTTACAAACATGTCACATATAATATCCTACAGACACGCCTTACAAACATGTCACATGTCACCTCCTATATACATGACTTACAAACATGTCGCCTGTAACCTCCTACATACAAGACTTACAAACATGTCACCTGTAACCTCCTACATACACGACTTACAAACATGACGCCTGTAACCTCCTACATACATGACGTATGACGTACAAACATGTCGCCTGTAACCTCCTACATACATGACTTACCAACATGTCACCTGTAATCTCCTACATACACGACTTACACACATGACACCTGTAACCTCCTACATACACGACTTACAAACATTTCACCAGTAACTTCCCACATACATGACTTACAAACATGTCACCTGTAATCTCCTACATACACGACTTACAAACATGACGCCTGTAACCTCCTACATACACGACTTACAAACCTGTCGCCAGTTACCTCCTACATACACGAATTACAAACATGTCACCTGTAACCTCTTACATACACGACTTACAAACAAGTCGCCTGTAACCTCCTACATACACGATTTACAAACCGGTCGCCAGTTACCTCCTACATACACGACTTACAAACCTGTCGCCAGTTACCTCCTACATACACGAATTACAAACATGTCACCTGTAACCTCTTACATACACGACTTACAAACATGTCGCCTGTAACCTGCTATATACACGACTTACAAATATGTCACATGTAACCTCCTACATACACGACTTACAAACATTTCACCTGTAACATCCTACGTACACGCCTTACAAACATATCGCATGTAACCTCCTACATACACGACTTACAAACATTTCACCTGTAACCTCCTACATACACGACTTACACACATGTCACCTATAACCTACTACATACACGACTTACAAATATTTCACATGTAACCTCCTACATACACGCCTTACAAACATGTCGCATGTAACCTCCTACATATATGACATACAAACATGTCACATGTAACCTGCTACATACACGACTTACCAACATGTCACATGTAACCTCCTACATACACGACTTACAAACATGTCACCTGTAACCTGCTACATACATGACTTACCAACATGTCACCTGTAACATCCTACGGACACGACTTACAAACATTACACATGTAACCTCCTACATACACGACTTATAAACATGTCACCTGTAACCTCCTACATACACGACTTACAAACATGTCACCTGTAACCTCCTACAGACAGGACATACAAACATTTCACCTGTAACCTCCTACATACACTACTTACAAACATGTCACCTGTAACCTCCTACAGACACGACATACAAACATTACACATGTAACCTCCTACATACACGACTTATAAACATGTCACCTGTAACCTCCTACATACATGACTTATAAACATGTCACCTGTAACCTCCTACAGACAGGACATACAAACATTCACGCTTACACTGTCACCTGTAACCCTACAACACTTACACTTCCCTGTAACCTACATACACGACTTACAACTTCACCTGTAACTGTACCTCCTACATACATGACTTACAAACATGTCGCCTGTAACCTCCTACATACACGACTTACAAACATGTCACCTGTAACCTCCACATACACGCTTACAAACATGTCACTGTACTCTACACAACTACAACATGTCACTGTAACCTCCTACAACACGACACAAACATGTCACCTGTAACCTCCTACAGACACGCCTTACAAACATGTCACATGTAACCTCCTACATACATGACTTACAAACATGTCGCCTGTAACCTCCTACATACACGACTTACAAACATTTCACCTGTAACCTCCACATACAGACTTACAAACATGCACCTGTAACCTCCTACAACACGACTTACAAACATGTCCCTGTAACCTCCTACATACACGACTTACAAACATGTCACCTATAAATCCTACAACACGCCTTACAAACAGTCAATGTCACCTCCTACATACATGACTTACAAACATGTCGCCTGTAACCTCCTACATACACGACTTACAAACATGTCACCTGTAACCTCCTACATACATGACTTACAAACATGTCACTTGTAACCCCACCACCACAAACCACAACCCCACAACACCCACAAACACACATGTCACCTCCTACAAACATGACTTACAAACATGTCACCTTTAACCTCCTACATACACGACTTACAAACATGTCACTTGTAACCTCCTACATACATGACTTACAAACATGTCACCTGTAACATCCTACAGACACGACTTACAAACATGTCACCTGTAACCTCCTACATACATGACTTACAAACATGTCGCCTGTAACCTCCTACATACACGACTTACAAACATGTCACCTGTAACCTACTACATACAGACTTACAAACATGACACCTGTAACCTCCTACATACATGACTTACAAACATGTCACCTGTAAAACACCAACCTCCTACATACATGACTTACAAACATGTCACCTATAATATCCTACAGACACGCCTTACAAACAAGTCACATGTCACCTCCTACATACGTGACTTACAAACATGTCGCCTGTAACCTCCTACATACACGACTTACAAACATGTCACCTGTAACCTCCTACATACATGACTTACAAACATGTGACTTGTAACATCCCACATTCATGCCTTACAAACGTGTCACATGTAGCCTCCTACAGACACGCCTTACAAACATGTCACATGTCACCTCCTACAAACATGACTTACAAACATGTCGCCTTTAACCTCCTACATACACGACTTACAAACATGTCACTTGTAACCTCCCAAATACTCGCCTTACAAACGTGTCACATGTAACCTCCTACAGACACGCCTTACAAACATGTCACATGTCACCTCCTAAATACATGACTTACAAACATGTCGCCTGTAACCTTCTACATACACGACTTACAAACATGTCACCTGTAATATCCTACATACACGCCATACAAACATGTCACATGTCACCTCCTACATACATGACTTACAAACATGTCCCCTGTAACCTCCTACATACACGACTTACAAACATGTCACCTGTAAACTCCTACATACATGACTTACAAACATGTCGCCTGTAACCTCCTACATACACGACTTACAAACATGTCACCTGTAATATCCTACAGACACGCCTTACAAACATGTCACATGTAACCTCCTACATACATGACTTACAAACATGTCACTTGTAACCTCCCACATTCACGCCTTACAAACGTGTCACATGTAGCCTCCTACAGACACGCCTTACAAACATGTCACATGTCACCTCCTACATACATGACTTACAAACATGTCACCTGTAATATCCTGCAGACACGCCTTACAAACATGTCACATGTCAGCTCCTACATACATGACTTACAAACATGTCGCCTGTAACCTCCTACATACACGACTTACAAACATGTCACCTGTAACCTTCTACATACATGACTTACAAACATGACACCTGTAACCTCCTACATACATGACTTACAAACATGTCACCTGTAATATCCTACAGACACGCCTTACAAACATGTCACGTGTAAGCTCCTACATACATGACTTACAAACATGTCACTTGTAACCTCCCACATTCACGCCTTACAAACGTGTCACATGTAGCCTCCTACAGACACGCCTTACAAACATGTCACATGTCACCTCCTACATACATGACTTACAAACATGTCACCTGTAATATCCTGCAGACACGCCTTACAAACATGTCACATGTCACCTCCTACATACATGACTTACAAACATGTCGCCTGTAACCTCCTACATACACGACTTACAAACATGTCACCTGTAACCTTCTACATACATGACTTACAAACATGACACCTGTAACCTCCTACATACATGACTTACAAACATGTCGCCTGTAACCTCCTACATACATGACTTACAAACATGTCACCTATAATATCCTACAGACACGCCTTACAAACAAGTCACATGTCACCTCCTACATACGTGACTTACAAACATGTCGTCTGTAACCTCCTACATACACGACTTACAAACATGTCACCTGTAACCTCCTACATACATGATTTACAAACATGTGACTTGTAACATCCCACATTCATGCCTTACAAACGTGTCACATGTAGCCTCCTACAGACACGCCTTACAAACATGTCACATGTCACCTCCTACAAACATGACTTACAAATATGTCGCCTTTAACCTCCTACATACACGACTTACAAACATGTCACTTGTAACCTCCCAAATACTCGCCTTACAAACGTGTCACCTGTAATATCCTGCAGACACGCCTTACAAACATGTCACATGTCACCTCCTACATACATGACTTACAAACATATCGCCTGTAACCTCCTACATACACGACTTACAAACATGTCACCTGTAACCTACTACATACATGACTTACAAACATGACACCTGTAACCTCCTACATACATGATTTACAAACATGTCGCCTGTAACCTCCTACATACATGACTTACAAACATGTCACCTATAATATCCTACAGACACGCCTTACAAACAAGTCACATGTCACCTCCTACATACGTGACTTACAAACATGTCGCCTGTAACCTCCTACATACACGACTTACAAACATGTCACCTGTAGCCTCCTACATACATGACTTACAAACATGTGACTTGTAACATCCCACATTCATGCCTTACAAACGTGTCACATGTAGCCTCCTACAGACACGCCTTACAAACATGTCACATGTCACCTCCTACAAACATGACTTACAAACATGTCGCCTTTAACCTCCTACATACACGACTTACAAACATGTCACTTGTAACCTCCCAAATACTCGCCTTACAAACGTGTCACATGTAACCTCCTACAGACACGCCTTACAAACATGTCACATGTCACCTCCTAAATACATGACTTACAAACATGTCGCCTGTAACCTTCTACATACACGACTTACAAACATGTCACCTGTAATATCCTACATACACGCCATACAAACATGTCACATGTCACCTCCTACATACATGACTTACAAACATGTCCCCTGTAACCTCCTACATACACGACTTACAAACATGTCACCTGTAAACTCCTACATACATGACTTACAAACATGTCGCCTGTAACCTCCTACATACACGACTTACAAACATGTCACCTGTAATATCCTACAGACACGCCTTACAAACATGTCACATGTAACCTCCTACATACATGACTTACAAACATGTCACTTGTAACCTCCCACATTCACGCCTTACAAACGTGTCACATGTAGCCTCCTACAGACACGCCTTACAAACATGTCACATGTCACCTCCTACATACATGACTTACAAACATGTCACCTGTAATATCCTGCAGACACGCCTTACAAACATGTCACATGTCAGCTCCTACATACATGACTTACAAACATGTCGCCTGTAACCTCCTACATACACGACTTACAAACATGTCACCTGTAACCTTCTACATACATGACTTAAAAACATGACACCTGTAACCTCCTACATACATGACTTACAAACATGTCGCCTGTAACCTCCTACATACATGACTTACAAACATGTCACCTATAATATCCTACAGACACGCCTTACAAACAAGTCACATGTCACCTCCTACATACGTGACTTACAAACATGTCGCCTGTAACCTCCTACATACACGACTTACAAACATGTCACCTGTAACCTCCTACATACATGACTTACAAACATGTGACTTGTAACATCCCACATTCATGCCTTACAAACGTGTCACATGTAGCCTCCTACAGACACGCCTTACAAACATGTCACATGTCACCTCCTACAAACATGACTTACAAACATGTCGCCTTTAACCTCCTACATACACGACTTACAAACATGTCACTTGTAACCTCCCAAATACTCGCCTTACAAACGTGTCACATGTAACCTCCTACAGACACGCCTTACAAACATGTCACATGTCACCTCCTAAATACATGACTTACAAACATGTCGCCTGTAACCTCCTACATACACGACTTACAAACATGTCACCTGTAATATCCTACACACACGCCATACAAACATGTCACATGTCACCTCCTACATACATGACTTACAAACATGTCGCCTGTAACCTACTACATACACGACTTACAAACATGTCACCTGTAACCTCCTACATACATGACTTACAAACATGACGCCTGTAACCTCCTAAATACATGACTTACCAACATGTCACCTGTAACCTCCTACATACACGACTTACAAACATTTCACCTGTAACTTGCTACATACATGACTTACAAACATGTCACCTGTAATCTCCTACAGACACGACTTACAAACAGGTCGCCTGTATCCTCCTACATACACGACTTACAAACATATAACCTGTAACCTCCTACATATACGACTTACAAACATTTCACCTATAACCTACTACATACACGCCTTACAAATATATCGCATGTAACATCCTACATACACGACTTACACACATTTCACCTGTAACCTCCTACATACACGACTTACAATCATGTCACATGTCACCTCCAACAGACACGCCTTACTAACATATCGCCTGAAACCTCCTACAGACACGATTTACAAACATGTCACCTGTAACCTCCTACATACACGACTTACAATCATTTCGCCTGTAACCTCCTACATACACGCCTTACAAACATGTCGCCTGTAACCTCCTACATACAAGATTTACAAACATGTCACCTGTAACCTGATACATACATGACTTACCAACATGTCAACTGTAACCTCCTACATATATGACTTACAAACATGTCACCTGTAAGCTCCTACATACACGACTTACAAACATGTCACCTATAACCTGCTACATACATAACTTACAAACATGTCGCTTGTAATATCCTACATACACGACTTACAAACATGTCACATGTAACCTCCTACATACACGACTTACAAACATGTCACCTGTAACCTGCTACATACACGACATACAAACATGTTACCTGTAACCTCCTACATACATGACTTACAAACATGTCACCAGTAACCTCCTACATACATAACTTACAAACATGTCGCTTGTAATATCCTACATACACGACTTACAAATATGTCACCTGTAACCTCCTACATACACGCCTTACAAATATTTCACATGTCACCTCCTACATACATGACTTACAAACATGTCGCCTGTAACCTCCTACATACACGACTTACAAACATGTCACCTGTAATATCCTACAGACAGGCCTTACAAACATGTCACATGTTACCTCCTACATGCATGACTTACAAACATGACGCCTGTAACCTCCTACATACACTACTTACAAAAATTACGCCTGTAACCTCCTACATACATGACTTACCAACATGTCACCTGTAATCTCCTACATACACGACTTACAAAAATTACGCCTGTAACGTCCTACATACACTACTTAAAAACATTTCACCTATAACTTCCTACATACATGACTTACAGACATGACACATGTAACCTCCTACATACACGACTTGCAAACAGGTCGCCTGTAACCTCCTACATACACGACTTACAAACATGTCACCTGTAACCTCCTACATACACGACTTACAAACATGTCGCCTGTAACCTGCTATATACACGACTTACAAACAGGTCGCCTGTAACCTCCTACATACACGACTTACAAACATGTAACCTGTAACCTCCTACATACACGACTTACAAACATTTCACCTATAACCTACTACATACACGCCTTACTAATATATCGCATGTAACATCCTACATACACGACTTACACACATTTCACCTGTAACCTCCTACATACACGACTTACAATCATGTCACATGTCACATCCTACAGACACGCCTTACAAACATATCGCCTGAAACCTCCTACAGACACGATTTACAAACATGTCACCTGTAACCTCCTACATACACGACTTACAATCATTTCGCCTGTAACCTCCTACATAGACGCCTTACAAACATGTCGCCTGTAACCTCCTACATACAAGACTTACAAACATGTCACCTGTAACCTGATACATACATGACTTACCAACATGTCACCTGTAACCTCCTACATATATGACTTACAAACATGTCACCTGTAAGCTCCTACATACACGACTTACAAACATGTCACCTATAACCTGCTACATACATAACTTACAAACATGTCGCTTGTAATATCCTACATACGCGACTTACAAACATGTCACCTGTAACCTCCTACATACACGACTTACAAACATGTCACCTGTAACCTGCTACATACACGACTTACAAACATGTTACCTGTAACCTCCTACATACATGACTTACAAACATGTCGCCTGTAACCTCCTACATACACGACTTACAAACATGTCACCAGTAACCTCCTACATACATAACTTACAAACATGTCGCTTGTAATATCCTACATACACGACTTACAAATATGTCACCTGTAACCTCCTACATACACGCCTTACAAACATTTCACATGTCACCTCCTACATACATGACTTACAAACATGTCGCCTGTAACCTCCTACATACACGACTTACAAACATGTTACCTGTAACCTCCTACATACATGACTTACAAACATGTCACCAGTAACCTCCTACATACATAACTTACAAACATGTCGCTTGTAATATCCTACATACACGACTTACAAATATGTCACCTGTAACCTCCTACATACACGCCTTACAAATATTTCACATGTCACCTCCTACATACATGACTTACAAACATGTCGCCTGTAACCTCCTACATACACGACTTACAAACATGTCACCTGTAATATCCTACAGACAGGCCTTACAAACATGTCACATGTTACCTCCTACATACATGACTTACAAACATGACGCCTGTAACCTCCTACATACACTACTTACAAAAATTACGCCTGTAACCTCCTACATACATGACTTACCAACATGTCACCTGTAATCTCCTACATACACGACTTACAAAAATTACGCCTGTAACGTCCTACATACACTACTTAAAAACATTTCACCTATAACTTCCTACATACATGACTTACAGACATGACACATGTAACCTCCTACATACAATACTTACAAACTGGTCGCCTGTAACCTCCTACATACACGACTTACAAACATGTCACCTGTAACCTCCTACATACACGACTTACAAACATGTCGCCTGTAACCTGCTATATGCACGACTTACAAACAGGTCGCTTGTAACCTCCTACATACACGACTTACAAACATGTAACCTGTAACCTCCTACATACACGACTTACAAACATTTCACCTATAACCTACTACATACACGCCTTACTAATATATCGCATGTAACATCCTACATACACGACTTACACACATTTCACCTGTAACCTCCTACATAAACGACTTACAATCATGTCACATGTCACATCCTACAGACACGCCTTACAAACATATCGCCTGAAACCTCCTACAGACACGATTTACAAACATGTCACCTGTAACCTCCTACATACACGACTTACAATCATTTCGCCTG
This sequence comes from Archivesica marissinica, assembly GCA_014843695.1. Classification (NCBI taxonomy): domain Eukaryota; kingdom Metazoa; phylum Mollusca; class Bivalvia; order Venerida; family Vesicomyidae; genus Archivesica; species Archivesica marissinica. The sequence continues at coordinate 74,566,101 of CM026402.1, read as the reverse complement.
TAACCTCCTACATAGACGCCTTACAAACATGTCGCCTGTAACCTCCTACATACAAGACTTACAAACATGTCACCTGTAACCTGATACATACATGACTTACCAACATGTCACCTGTAACCTCCTACATATATGACTTACAAACATGTCACCTGTAAGCTCCTACATACACGACTTACAAACATGTCACCTATAACCTGCTACATACATAACTTACAAACATGTCGCTTGTAATATCCTACATACGCGACTTACAAACATGTCACCTGTAACCTCCTACATACACGACTTACAAACATGTCACCTGTAACCTGCTACATACACGACTTACAAACATGTTACCTGTAACCTCCTACATACATGACTTACAAACATGTCGCCTGTAACCTCCTACATACACGACTTACAAACATGTCACCAGTAACCTCCTACATACATAACTTACAAACATGTCGCTTGTAATATCCTACATACACGACTTACAAATATGTCACCTGTAACCTCCTACATACACGCCTTACAAACATTTCACATGTCACCTCCTACATACATGACTTACAAACATGTCGCCTGTAACCTCCTACATACACGACTTACAAACATGTCACCTGTAATATCCTACAGACACGCCTTACAAACATGTCACATGTTACCTCCTACATACATGACTTACCAACATGTCACCTGTAATCTCCTACATACACGACTTACAAAAATTACGCCTGTAACCTCCTACATACACGACTTACAAACATTTCACCTATAACTTCCTACATACATGACTTACAGACATGACACCTGTAACCTCCTACAGACACGACTTACAAACAGGTCGCCGGTAACCTCCTACATACACGACTTACAAACATGTCACCTGTAACCTCCTACATACACGACTTACAAACATGTCGCCTGTAACCTGCTATATACACGACTTACAAACATTTCTCCAGTAACCTGCTACATACACTACTTACAAACGTGTCACCTGTAACCTCCTACATACATGACTTACAATCATTTCACCTGTAACCTCCTACATACACACCTTACAAACATATCGCACGTAACCTCCTACAAACACGACATCCAAACATGTCACCTGTAACCTCCTACATACACGACTTACAAACGTGTCACCTGTAACCTCCTATATACACGACTTACAAACATGTCGCCTATAACCTGCTATATACATACTTACAAACATGTCACCTGTAATCTCCTACATACACGACTTACAAACATTTCACCTGTAACCTCCTACATACACGCCTTACAAACATATCGCAGGTAACCTCCTACAAACAGGACTTCCAAACATGTCACCTGTATCCTCCTACATACACGACTTACAAACATGTTACCTGTCACCTCTTACAGACACGCCTTACAAACATGTCGCCTGTAACCTCCTACATACAGGACTTACAAACATGTCACCTGTAACCTCCAACAGACACGACTTACAACCATGTCACCTGTTACCTCCTACATACACGATTTACACAAATGTCACCTGTAACATCCTACATACACGACTTACAAACATGTCACCTGTAACAGGCTACATACACGACTTACAAACATGTCACCTGTAATCTCCTACATACACGACTTACTAAAATTACGCCTGTAACCTCCTACATACACGACTTACAAACATTTCACCTATAACTTCCTACATACATGACTTACAGACATGACACCTGTAACCTCCTACAGACACGACTTACAAACAGGTCGCCTGTAACCTCCTACATACACGACTTACAAACATGTCACCTGTAACCTCCTACATACACGACTTACAAACATGTCGCCTGTAACCTGCTATATACACGACTTACAAACATGTCACCTGTAACCTCCTACATACACGACTTACAATCATTTCACCTGTAACCTCCTACATACACGCCTTACAAACATATCGCACGTAACCTCCTACAAACACGACTTCCAAAAATGTCACCTGTAACCTCCTACATACACGACTTACAAACGTGTCACCTGTAACCTCCTACATACACGACTTACAAACATGTCGCCTGTAACCTGCTATATACATACTTACAAACATGTCACCTGTAAAATCCTACATACACGACTTACAAACATTTCACCTGTAATATCCTACAGACACGCCTTACAAACATGTCACATGTTACCTCCTACATACATGACTTACCAACATGTCACCTGTAATCTCCTACATACACGACTTACAAAAATTACGCCTGTAACCTCCTACATACACGACTTACAAACATTTCACCTATAACTTCCTACATACATGACTTACAGACATGACACCTGTAACCTCCTACAGACACGACTTACAAACAGGTCGCCGGTAACCTCCTACATACACGACTTACAAACATGTCACCTGTAACCTCCTACATACACGACTTACAAACATGTCGCCTGTAACCTGCTATATACACGACTTACAAACATTTCTCCAGTAACCTGCTACATACACTACTTACAAACGTGTCACCTGTAACCTCCTACATACATGACTTACAATCATTTCACCTGTAACCTCCTACATACACACCTTACAAACATATCGCACGTAACCTCCTACAAACACGACATCCAAACATGTCACCTGTAACCTCCTACATACACGACTTACAAACGTGTCACCTGTAACCTCCTATATACACGACTTACAAACATGTCGCCTATAACCTGCTATATACATACTTACAAACATGTCACCTGTAATCTCCTACATACACGACTTACAAACATTTCACCTGTAACCTCCTACATACACGCCTTACAAACATATCGCAGGTAACCTCCTACAAACAGGACTTCCAAACATGTCACCTGTATCCTCCTACATACACGACTTACAAACATGTTACCTGTCACCTCTTACAGACACGCCTTACAAACATGTCCCTGTAACCTCCTACATACAGGACTTACAAACATGTCACCTGTAACCTCCACAGACACGACTTCAACCATGTCACTGTACCTCCTACATACACGATTACAAATGTCACCTGTAACATCCTACATACACGACTTACAAACATGTCACCTGTAACACCTACATACACGACTTACAAACATGTCACCTGTAACTCCTACAAGACTACAACCTGTAACCTCCTACATACACGACTTACAAACATTTCACCTATAACTTCCTACATACATGACTTACAGACATGACACCTGTAACCTCCTACAGACACGACTTACAAACAGGTCGCCTGTAACCTCCTACATACACGACTTACAAACATGTCACCTGTAACCTCCTACATACACGACTTACAAACATGTCACCTGTAACCTGCTACATACACGACTTACAAACATGTCACCTGTAACCTCCTACATACACGACTTACAACATTTCACCTGTAACCTCCTACATACACGCCTTACAAACATATCGCACGTAACCTCCTACAACACGACTTCCAAAAATGTCACCTGTAACCTCCTACATACACGACTTACAAACGTGTCACCTGTAACCTCCTACATACACGACTTACAAACATGTCGCCTGTAACCTGCTATATACATACTTACAAACATGTCACCTGTAAAATCCTACATACACGACTTACAAACATTTCACCTGTAACCTCCTACATACACGCCTTACAAACATATCGCACGTAACCTCCTACAAACAGACTTCCAAACATGTCACCTGTAACCTCCTACATACACGATTTACACACATGTCACCTGTAACATCCTACATACACGACTTACAAACATGTCACCTGTAACCTCCTACATACACGACTTACAAACATGTCGCCTGTAACCTGCTATATACACGACTTACAAACATTTCTCCAGTAACCTGCTACATACACTACTTACAAACGTGTCACCTGTAACCTCCTACATACATGACTTACAATCATTTCACCTGTAACCTCCTACATACACACCTTACAAACATATCGCACGTAACCTCCTACAAACACGACATCCAAACATGTCACCTGTAACCTCCTACATACACGACTTACAAACGTGTCACCTGTAACCTCCTATATACACGACTTACAAACATGTCGCCTATAACCTGCTATATACATACTTACAAACATGTCACCTGTAATCTCCTACATACACGACTTACAAACATTTCACCTGTAACCTCCTACATACACGCCTTACAAACATATCGCAGGTAACCTCCTACAAACAGGACTTCCAAACATGTCACCTGTATCCTCCTACATACACGACTTACAAACATGTTACCTGTCACCTCTTACAGACACGCCTTACAAACATGTCGCCTGTAACCTCCTACATACAGGACTTACAAACATGTCACCTGTAACCTCCAACAGACACGACTTACAACCATGTCACCTGTTACCTCCTACATACACGATTTACACAAATGTCACCTGTAACATCCTACATACACGACTTACAAACATGTCACCTGTAACAGGCTACATACACGACTTACAAACATGTCACCTGTAATCTCCTACATACACGACTTACTAAAATTACGCCTGTAACCTCCTACATACACGACTTACAAACATTTCACCTATAACTTCCTACATACATGACTTACAGACATGACACCTGTAACCTCCTACAGACACGACTTACAAACAGGTCGCCTGTAACCTCCTACATACACGACTTACAAACATGTCACCTGTAACCTCCTACATACACGACTTACAAACATGTCGCCTGTAACCTGCTATATACACGACTTACAAACATGTCACCTGTAACCTCCTACATACACGACTTACAATCATTTCACCTGTAACCTCCTACATACACGCCTTACAAACATATCGCACGTAACCTCCTACAAACACGACTTCCAAAAATGTCACCTGTAACCTCCTACATACACGACTTACAAACGTGTCACCTGTAACCTCCTACATACACGACTTACAAACATGTCGCCTGTAACCTGCTATATACATACTTACAAACATGTCACCTGTAAAATCCTACATACACGACTTACAAACATTTCACCTGTAACCTCCTACATACACGCCTTACAAACATATCGCACGTAACCTCCTACAAACAGGACTTCCAAACATGTCACCTGTAACCTCCTACATACACGATTTACACACATGTCACCTGTAACATCCTACATACACGACTTACAAACATGTCACCTGTAACAGGCTACATACACGACTTACAAACATGTCACCTGTAACCTGCTACATAAACGACTTACAAACGTGTTACCTGTAACCTTCTACATACACGACTTACAAACATGTCACCTCTAACCTACTACAGACACGACTTACAAACATGTCACCTATAATATCCTACAGACACGCTTTACAAACATGTCACATATCACCTCGTACATGCATGACTTACAAACATGTCGTATGTAAGCTCCTACATACATGACTTACAAACATGTCACCTGTAACCTCCTACATACACGACTTACAAACATGTCACCTGTAACCTCCTACAGACACGACTTACAACCATGTCACCTGTAACCTCCTACATACAACTTATTAACATGTCACCTGTAACCTTCTACATACACGACTTACAAACATGTCACCTGTAACCTGCTACATACACGACTTACAAACATTTCTCCAGTAACCTGCTACATACACTACTTACAAACGTGTCACCTGTAACCTTCTACATACATGACTTTCAAACATGTCACCTGTAACCTCCTACATACATGACTTACAACCATTTCACATGTAATCTCCTACATACATGACTTACAAAGATGTCACCTGTAACCTCCTACAGACATGACTTACAAACATGTCGCCTGTAACCTCCTACATACACGACTTACAAACATGTCAACTGTAACCTCCTACATACAGGACTTACAAACATTTCACCTGTAACCGCCTACATACAGGACTTACAAACATGTCACCTGTAACCTCCTACAGATACGATTTACAAACATGTCACATGTAACCTCCTACAGACACGACTTACAAACATGTCACCTGTAACTTCCAACATACACGATTTACAAACATTTCACCTGTAACCTCCTACATACATGACTTACAAACATGTCACCTGTAACCGCCTACAGACATGACATACAAACATGTCACCTGTAACCTCCTACAGACACGCCTTACAAACATGTCGCCTGTAACCTCCTACCTAAATGACTTACAAACATGTCACTTGTAACCTCCTATATACACGCCTTACAAACATGTCACATGTAACCTGCTACAGACACGCCTTAAAAACATGTCACATGTCACCTCCTACATACATGACTTACAAATATGTCGCCTTTAACCTCCTACATACACGACTTACAAACATGTCACCTATAATATCCTACAGACACGCCTTACAAACATGTCACATTTCACCTCCTACATACATGACTTACAAACATGTCGCCTGTAACCTCCTACATACACGACTTACAAACATGTCACCTGTAACCTCCTACAGACACGACTTACAAACATGTCACCTGTAACTTCCTACATACACGATTTACAAACATTTCACCTCTAACCTCCTACATTCATGACTTACAAACATGTCAGCTGTAACCGCCTACAAACATGACATACACACATGTCACCTGTAACCTCCTACAGACACGCCTTACAAACATGTCGCCTGTAACCTCCTACATAAATGACTTACAAACATGTCACTTGTAACCTCCCATATACACGCCTTACAAACATGTCACATGTAACCTGCTACAGACACGCCTTACAAACATGTCACATGTCACCTCCTACATACATGACTTACAAATATGTCTCCTGTAACCTCCTACATACACGACTTACAAACATGTCACCTGTAACCTGCTACATACACTACTTACAATCGTGTCACCTGTAACCTTCTACATACATGACTTTCAAACATGTCACCTGTAACATCCTACATACATGACTTACAAACATTTCACATGTAACCTCCTACAACCACAACCAAACACCCAAAACACACAACCCCACAACACACAAACACCCTGTAACCTCCTACATACACGACTTACAAACATGTCACCTGTAACCTGCTACATACACTACTTACAATCGTGTCACCTGTAACCTTCTACATACATGACTTTCAAACATGTCACCTGTAACCTCCTACATACATGACTTACAAACATTTCACATGTAACCTCCTACATACATGACTTACAAAGATGTCACCTGTAATCTTCTACAGACACGACTTACAAACATGTCGCCTGTAACCTCCTACATACACGACTTACAAACATGTCAACTGTAACCTCCTACATACAGGACTTACAAACATGTCACCTGTAAACTCCTACAGATACGACTTACAAACATGTCACCTGTAACCTCCTACAGACACGACTTACAAACATGTCACCTGTAACTTCCTACATACACGATTTACAAACATTTCACCTGTAACCTCCTACATACATGATTTACAAACATGTCACCTGTAACCCCTACAGACAGACATACAAACATGTCACCTGTAACCTCCTACAGACACGCCTTACAAACATGTCACCTATCACCTCCTACATACAGGACTTACAAACATGTCACCTATAATATCCTACAGACACGCCTTACAAACATGTCACATGTCACCTCCTACATACATGAATTACAAACATGTCGCCTGTAACCTCCTACATACACGACTTACAAACTGTCACCTGTAACATTCTACATACATGACTTACAAACATGTCACCTGTAACCTCATACATACACGACTTACAAACATGTCACCTCTAACCTCCTAAAGACACGACTTACAAACATGTCACCTATAATATCCTACAGACACACTTTACAAACATGTCACATGTCACCTCGTACATGCATGACTTACAAACATGTCGCATGTAACCTCCTACATACACGACTTACAAACATGTCACCTGTAACCTCCTACATACACGACTTACAAACATGTCACATGTAACCTCCTACAGACACGACTTACAACCATGTCATCTTTAACCTCCTACATACACGACTTACCAACATGTCACCTGTAACCTCCTACATACACGAATTACAAACATGTTACCTGTAACCTGCTACATACATGACTTACAAACATGTCACCTGTAACACCCTACATACACGACTTACAAACATGTCACCTGTAACCTGCTACATACACGACTTACAAACTTTTCACCTGTAACCTGCTACATACACTACTTACAAACGTGTCACCTGTAACCTTCTACATACATGACTTTCAAACATGTCACCTTTAACCTTCTACATACATGACTTACAAACATTTCACATGTAACCTCCTACATACACGACTTACAAACATGTCACCTGTAACCTCAAACAGACACGACTTACAAACATGTCACCTGTAACTTCCTACATACACGATTTACAAACATTTCACCTTTAACCTCCTACATACATGACTTACAAACATGACGCCTGTAACCTCCTACATACATGACTTACAAACATGTCGCCTGTAACCTCCTAAATACATGACTTACCAACATGTCACCTGTAACCTCCTACATACACGACTTAGAAACATTTCACCTGTAACTTCCTACATACATGACTTACAAACATGTCACCTGTAACCTCCTACAGACAGGACTTACAAACATGTCGCCTGTAACCTCCTACATACATGACTTACAAACATGTCACCTGTAACCTCCTACATACACGACTTACAAACATTTCACCTGTAACCTCCTACAGACAAGACTTACAACCATGTCACCTGTAACCTCCTACATACACGATTTACACACATTACACCTGTAACATCCTACATACACGACTTACAAACATGTCACCTGTAACAGGCTACATACACGACTTACAAACATGTCACCTGTAACCTGCTACATACACGACTTACAAACATGTCACCTGTAACCTGCTACAAACACGACTTAAAAACGTGTCACCTGTAACCTTCTACATACATGACTTACAAACATGTCACCTGTAACCTCATACATACATGACTTACAAACATGTCACCTCTAACCTCCTACAGACACGACTTACAAACATGTCACCTGTAACCTCCTACATACACGATTTACAAACATGTTACCTGTAACTTGCTACATACACGACTTACAAACATGTCACCTGTAACCTGCTACATACACGACTTACAAACATTTCACCTGTAACCTGCTACATACACTACTTACAAACGTGTCACCTGTAACCGTCTACATACATGACTTTCAAACATGTCACCAGTAACCTCCTACATACATGACTTACAAACATTTCACATGTAACCTCCTACATACATGACTTACAAAGATATCACCTGTAACCTCCTACAGACAGGACTTACAAACATGTCGCCTGTAACCTCCTACATACACGACTTACAAACATGTCAACTGTAACCTCCTACATACAGACTTACAAACATTTCACCTGTAATCTCCTACATACAGGACTTACAAACATGTCACATGTAACCTCCTACAGATATGACTTACAAACATGTCACCTGTAACCTCCTACAGACACGACTTACAAACATGTCACCTGTAACTTCCTACATACACGATTTACAAACATTTCACCTGTAACCTCCTGCATACATGACTTACAAACATGTCACCTGTAACCGCCTACAGACATGACATACAAACATGTCACCTGTAACCTCCTATATACACGACTTAAAAACATGTCACATGTAACCTGCTACAGACTCGCCTTACAAACATGTCACATGTCACCTCCTACATACATGATTTACAAATATGTCGCCTGTAACCTCCTACATACACGACTTACAAACATGTCACCTATAATATTCTACAGACACGCCTTACAAACATGTCACATGTCACCTCCTACATACATGACTTACAAACATGTCGCCTGTAACCTCCTACATTCACGACTTACAAACATGTCACCTGTAACCTCCTACAGACACACACAAAACAAAAATGTCACCTGTAACCTCCTACAGACACGACTTACAACCATATCACATTTAACCTCCTACATACACGACTTACCAACATGTCACCTGTAACCTCCTACATACACGACTTACAAACATGTTACCTGTAACCTGCTACATACACGACTTACAAACATATCACCTGTAAGCTGCTACATAAACGACTTACAAACATTTCACCTGTAACCTGCTACATACACTACTTACAAATGTGTCACCTGTAACCTTCTACCTACATGACTTTCAAACATGTCACCAGTAACCTCCTACATACATAACTTACAAACATTTCACATGTAACCTCCTACATACATGACTTACAAAGATGTCACCTGTAACCTCCTACAGACACGATTTACAAACATGTCGCCTGTAACCTCCTACATACACGACTTATAAACATGTCAACTGTAACCTCCTACATACAGGACTTACAAACATTTCACCTGTAACATCCTACATACAGGACTTACAAACATGTCACCTGTAACCTCCTACAGATACGACTTACAAACATGTCACCTGTAACCTCCTACAGACACGACTTACAAACATGTCACCTGTAACTTCCTACATACACGATTTACAAACATTTCACATGTAACCTCCTACATACATGACTTACAAACATGTCACCTGTAACCGCCTACAGACATGACATACAAACATGTCACCTGTAACCTCCTACAGACACGCCTTACAAACATGTCGCCTGTAACCTCCTACATAAATGACTTACAAACATGTCACTTGTAACCTCCTATATAGACGCCTTACAAACATGTCTCATGTAACCTGCTACAGACACGCCTTACAAACATGTAACATGTCACCTCCTACATACATGACTTAGAAACATGTCGCCTGTAACCTCCTACATACACGACTTACAAACATGTCCCCTGTAACCTCCTACAGACACGAATTACAAACATGTCACCTGTAACTTCCTACATACACGATTTACAATCATTTCACCTGTAACCTCCTACATACACGACTTACAAACATGTCATCTGTAACCGCCTACAGACATGACATACACACATGTCACCTGTAACCTCCTACAGACACGCCTTACAAACATGTCGCCTGTAACCTCCTACATACATGACTTACAAACATGACGCCTGTAACCTCCTACATACATGACTTACAAACATGTCGCCTGTAACCTCCTAAATACATGACTTTCAAACATGTCACCTGTAACCTCCTACATACATAACTTACAAACATTTCACATGTAACCTCCTACATACATGACTTACAAAGATGTCACCTGTAACCTCCTACAGACACGATTTACAAACATGTCGCCTGTAACCTCCTACATACACGACTTATAAACATGTCAACTGTAACCTCCTACATACAGGACTTACAAACATTTCACCTGTAACCTCCTACATACAGGACTTACAAACATGTCACCTGTAACCTCCTACAGATACGACTTACAAACATGTCACCTGTAACCTCCTACAGACACGACTTACAAACATGTCACCTGTAACTTCCTACATACACGATTTACAAACATGTCACCTGTAACCGCCTACAGACATGACATACAAACATGTCACCTGTAACCTCCTACAGACACGCCTTACAAACATGTCGCCTGTAACCTCCTACATAAATGACTTACAAACATGTCACTTGTAACCTCCTATATAGACGCCTTACAAACATGTCTCATGTAACCTGCTACAGACACGCCTTACAAACATGTAACATGTCACCTCCTACATACATGATTTACAAATATGTCGCCTGTAACCTCCTACATACACGACTTACAAACATGTCACCTATAATATCCTACAGACACGCCTTACACACATGTCACATGTCACCTCCTACATACATGACTTAGAAACATGTCGCCTGTAACCTCCTACATACACGACTTACAAACATGTCACCTGTAACCTCCTACAGACACGACTTACAAACATGTCACCTGTAACTTCCTACATACACGATTTACAACCATTTCACCTGTAACCTCCTACATACATGACTTACAAACATGTCATCTGTAACCGCCTACAGACATGACATACAAACATGTCGCCTGTAACCTCCTACATACACGACTTACAAACATGTCAACTGTAACCTCCTACATACAGACTTACAAACATTTCACCTGTAATCTCCTACATACAGGACTTACAAACATGTCACATGTAACCTCCTACAGATATGACTTACAAACATGTCACCTGTAACCTCCTACAGACACGACTTACAAACATGTCACCTGTAACTTCCTACATACACGATTTACAAACATTTCACCTGTAACCTCCTGCATACATGACTTACAAACATGTCACCTGTAACCGCCTACAGACAGGACATACAAACATGTCACCTGTAACCTCCTATATACACGACTTAAAAACATGTCACATGTAACCTGCTACAGACTCGCCTTACAAACATGTCACATGTCACCTCCTACATACATGATTTACAAATATGTCGCCTGTAACCTCCTACATACACGACTTACAAACATGTCACCTATAATATTCTACAGACACGCCTTACAAACATGTCACATGTCACCTCCTACATACATGACTTACAAACATGTCGCCTGTAACCTCCTACATTCACGACTTACAAACATGTCACCTGTAACCTCCTACAGACACACACAAAACAAAAATGTCACCTGTAACCTCCTACAGACACGACTTACAACCATATCACATTTAACCTCCTACATACACGACTTACCAACATGTCACCTGTAACCTCCTACATACACGACTTACAAACATGTTACCTGTAACCTGCTACATACACGACTTACAAACATATCACCTGTAAGCTGCTACATAAACGACTTACAAACATTTCACCTGTAACCTGCTACATACACTACTTACAAATGTGTCACCTGTAACCTTCTACCTACATGACTTTCAAACATGTCACCTGTAACCTCCTACATACATAACTTACAAACATTTCACATGTAACCTCCTACATACATGACTTACAAAGATGTCACCTGTAACCTCCTACAGACACGATTTACAAACATGTCGCCTGTAACCTCCTACATACACGACTTATAAACATGTCAACTGTAACCTCCTACATACAGGACTTACAAACATTTCACCTGTAACCTCCTACATACAGGACTTACAAACATGTCTCCTGTAACCTCCTACAGATACGACTTACAAACATGTCACCTGTAACCTACTACAGACACGACTTACAAACATGTCACCTGTAACCTCCTACAGACACGACTTACAAACATGTCACCTGTAACTTCCTACATACACGATTTACAAACATTTCACATGTAACCTCCTACATACATGACTTAAAAACATGTCACCTGTAACCGCCTACAGACATGACATACAAACATGTCACCAGTAACCTCCTACAGACACGCCTTACAAACATGTCGCCTGTAACCTCCTACATAAATGACTTACAAACATGTCACTTGTAACCTCCTATATAGACGCCTTACAAACATGTCTCATGTAACCTGCTACAGACACGCCTTACAAACATGTAACATGTCACCTCCTACATACATGACTTAGAAACATGTCGCCTGTAACCTCCTACATACACGACTTACAAACATGTCACCTGTAACCTCCTACAGACACGACTTACAAACATGTCACCAGTAACTTCCTACATACACGATTTACAAACATTTCACCTGTAACCTCCTACATACATGACTTACAAACATGTCATCTGTAACCGCCTACAGACATGACATACACACATGTCACCTGTAACCTCCTACAGACACGCCTTACAAACATGTCGCCTGTAACCTCCTACATACACGACTTACAAACCTGTCACCTATAATATCCTACAGACACGCCTTACAAACATGTCACATGTCACCTCCTACATACATGACTTACAAACATATCGCCTGTAACCTCCTACATACACGACTTACAAACATGTCACCTGTAACCTCCTACATACATGACTTACAAACATGATGCCTGTAAACTCCTACATACATGACTTACAAACATGTCGCCTGTAACCTCCGAAATACATGACTTACCAACATGTCACCTGTAACCTCCTACATACACGATTTACAAGTATTTCACCTGTAACCTACTTCATACATGACTTACCAACATGTCACCTGTAACATCCTACATATATGACTTACAAACATATCACTGTAACCTCCTACATACACGACTTACAAACATGTCACATATAACCTGCTACATACATGACTTACAAACATGTCGGCTGTAACATCCGACATACACGACTTAAAAACATGTCACCTGTAACCTCCTACGTACACGACTTATAAGCATGTCACCTGTAACCTGCTACATACATGACTTACCAACATGTCATCTGTAACCTACTACAGACACGACTTACAAACATGTCACCTGTAACCTCCTACAGAAACGACTTACAAATATGTCACCTATAATATCCTACAGACACGCCTTACAAACATGTAACATGTCACCTCCTACATACATGACTTACAAACGTGTCGCCTGTAACCTCCTACATACACGACTTACAAACATGTCACTTGTAACCTCCCACATACACGCCTTACAAACGTGTCACATGTCACCTCCTACAGACACGCCTTACAAACATGAAACATGTCACCTCCTACATACATGACTTACAAACATGTCGCCTGTAACCTCAAACATACACGACTTACAAACATGTTAACTGTAACCTCCTACATACACGACTTACAAACATGTCACATATAACCTGCTACACACATGACTTACAAACATGTCGCCTGTAAAATCCTACAGACACGCCTTACAAATATGTCACATGTCACCTCCTATATACATGACTTACAAACATGTCGCCTGTAACCTCAAACATACACGACTTACAAACATGTTACCTGTAACCTCCTACATACACGACTTACAAACATGTCACATATAACCTGCTACAAACATGACTTACAAACCTGTCGCATGTAACCTCCTACATACACGACTTACAAACATGTCACTTGTAACCTCATATATACACGACTTACAAACATTTCACCTGTAACCTCCTACATGCATCACTTACAAACATGTCGCATGTAACCTCCTACAGACACGCCTTACAAACATGTCACATGTCACCTACATACATGAATTACAAACATGTCGCCTATAACCTCCTACATACACGACTTACAAACATGTTACCTGTAACCTCCTACATACAGGACTTACAAACATGACGCCTGTAACCTCCTACATACACGCCTTACAAACATATCGCATGTAACCTCCTACATACACGACTTCCAAACATTTCATCTGTAACCTCCTACATACACGCCTTACAAACTTGTCGCCTGTAACATCCTTCATACACGACTTACACACATGTCACCTGTAACATGCTACATACACTACTTACAAACATGTCACCTGTAACCTCATATATACACGACTTACAAACATTTCACCTGTAACCTCCTACATGCATCACTTACAAACATGTCGCATGTAACCTCCTACAGACACGCCTTACACAAATGTCACATGTCACCTACATACATGACTTACAAACATGTCGCCTGTAACCTCCTACATACACGACTTACAAACATGTTACCTGTAACCTCCTACATACATGACTTACAAACATGACGCCTGTAACCTCCTACATACATGACTTACAAACATTTCGCCTGTAACCTCCTACATACATGACTTACAAAAATAACGCCTGTAACCTCCTACATACATGACTTACCAACATGTCACCTGTAATCTCCTACATACACGACTTACAAACATTTCACCTGTAAATACCTACATACATGACTTACAAAAATAACGCCTGTAACCTCCTACATACATGACTTACCAACATGTCACCTATAACCTCCTACAGACACGACTTACAAACAGGTCGCCTGTAACCTGCTATATACACGACTTACCAATATGTCACCTGTAACCTCCTTCATACACGACTTACAAATATTTCACCTGTAACCTCCTACATATACGCCTTACAAACATATCGCATGTAACCTCCTACATACACGACTTCCAAACATTTCACCTGTAACCTCCTACATACACGACTTACAAACATGTCACCTGTCACCTCCTACAGACACGCCTTACAAACATGTCGCCTGTAACCTCCTTCATACACGACTTACACACATGTCACCTGTAACATCCTACATACACGACTTACAAACATGTCACCTGTAACATGCTACATACACTACTTATAAACATGTCACCTGTAACCTGCTACATACACGACTTACAAATATGTCACCTGTAACCTTCTACATTCATGACTTACAAACATGTCACCTGTAACCTCATACATACACGACTTACAAACATTTCACCTGTAACTTCCTACATACATGACTTACAAACATGTCACCAGTAACCTCCTGCAGACACGACTTACAAATATTTCACCTATAATATCCTACAAACACGCTTTACAAACATGTCACATGTCACCTCCTACATGCATGACTTACAAACATGTAGCATGTAACCTCCTACATACATGACTTACAAACATGTCACTTGTAATCTCCCACATACACGCCTTACAAACGTGTCACATGTAACTTCCTACATACACGACTTATAAACATGTCACCTATAACCTCATAGATACACGAATTACAACCATTTCACGTGTAATCTCCTACAAACTCGACTTACACACATGTCACCTGTAACCTCCTACATACACGACTTACAAACATGTCATCTGTAACCTGCTACATACACGACTTACAAACATGTCCCCTGTAACCTCCTACATGCATGACTTACAAACATGTCGCATGTAACCTCCTACATACACGACTTACAAACATGTCACCTGTAACCTCCTACATACATGACTTACAAACATGTCACCTGTAAACTCATACATACACGACTTACAAACATGTCACCTGTAAACTCATACATACACGAATTACAAACATGTCACCTGTAACCTGCTATATACACGACTTACAAACATGTCCCCTGTAACCTCCTACATGCATGACTTACAAACATATCACCTGTAACCTGCTACATACATGACTTACCAACATGTCACCTGTAACCTCCTACATACATGACTTACAAACATGTCCCCTGTAACCTCCTACATGCATGACTTACAAACATATCACCTGTAACCTGCTACATACATGACTTACCAACATGTCACCTGTAACCTCCTACATACATGACTTACAAACATGTCCCCTGTAACCTCCTACATGCATGACTTACAAACATATCACCTGTAACCTGCTACATACATGACTTACCAACATGTCACCTGTAACCTCCTACATACATGACTTACAAACATGTCCCCTGTAACCTCCTACATGCATGACTTACAAACATATCACCTGTAACCTGCTACATACATGACTTACCAACATGTCACCTGTAACCTCCTACATACATGACTTACAAACATGTCCCCTGTAACCTCCTACATGCATGACTTACAAACATATCACCTGTAACCTGCTACATACATGACTTACCAACATGTCACCTGTAACCTCCTACATACACGACTTACAAACATGTCATCTGTAACCTGCTACATACACGACTTACAAACATGTCACCTGTAAACTCATACATACACGAATTACAAACATGTCACCTGTAACCTCATACATACACGACTTACAAACATGTCACCTGTAACCTGCTACATACATGTCTTACCAACATGTCACCTGTAACCTTCTACATACATGACTTACAAACATGTCACCTGTAACCTCATACATACACGACTTACAAACATGTCACCTATAATATCCTACAGACACGCTTTACAAACATGTCAGATGTCACCTCCTACATGCATGACTTACAAACATGTCGCATGTAACCCCCTACATACACGACTTACAAACATGTCACCAGTATCCTCCTACATACATGACTTATAAACATGTCACTTGTAAACTCCCACATACACGCCTTACAAACGTGTCACATGTAAACTCCTACAGACATGCCTTACAAACATATCACCTGTAACCTCCTACATACATGACTTACAAATATGTCACTTGTAACCTCCCACATACACGCCTTACAAACGTGTCACATGTAACCTCCTACATACACGACTTACAAACATGTCACCTGTAACCTCCTACATCCATGACTTACAAAGATGTCACTTGTAACCTCCCACATACACGCCTTACAAACGTGTCACATGTAACCTCCTACATACATGACTTACAAACATATCACCTGTAACCTGCTACATACATGACTTACCAACATGTCACCTGTAACCTCCTACATACAGGACTTACAAACATGTCACCTGTAACCTGCTACATACATGACTTACAAACATGTCGCCTGTAACACCCTACATACACGACTTACAAACATGTCACCTGTAACCTCCTACATACACGACTTACAAACATGTCACCTGTAACCTGCTACATACGTGATTTACCAACATGTCACCTGTAACCTCCTACAGACACGACTTACAAACATGTCACATGTAACCTCCTACATACAGGACTTACAAACCTGTCACCTGTAACCTCCTACAGACACGACATCTAAACATTTTACCTGTAACCTCATACATACAAGAATTACAACCATGTCACGTGTAACCTCCTATATACACGACTTACACACATGTCACATGTAACCTCCTACATACACGACTTACAAACATGTCACTTGTAACCTGCTACATACATGACTTACAAACATGTCACCTGTAACCTGCTACATACATGACTTACTAACATGTCACCTATAACCTCCTACATACACGACTTACCAACATGTCACCTGTAACCTCCTACATACACGACTTACAAACATGTCACCTGTAACCTGCTACATACATGACTTACAAACATGTCGCCTGTAACGCCCTACATACACGACTTACAAACATGTCACCTGTAACCTCCTACATACACGACTTACAAACATGTCACCTGTAACCTGCTACATACGTGACTTACCAACATGTCACCTGTAACCTCCTACAGACACGATTGACAAACATGTCATATGTAACCTCCTACATTCAGGAATTACAAACATGTCACCTGTAACCTCCTACAGAAACGACATCTAAACATTTCACCTGTAACATCCTTCATACACGAATTACAACCATGTCACGTGTAACCTCCTTCATACACGACTTACACACATGTAACCTGTAACCTCCTACCTACACGACTTACACACATGTAACCTGTAACCTCCTACATACACGACTTACACACATGTAACCTGTAATCTCCTACATACACGACTTACAAACATGTCAGCTGTAACCTGCTACATACACGACTTACAAACATGTCACCTGTAACATGCTACATACACGACTTACAAACGTGTCACCTGTAAACCTTCTACATACATGACTTACAAACATGTCACCTGTAACCTCATACATACACGACTTACAAACATTTCACCTGTAACCACCTACATACATGACTTACAAACATGTCACCTGTAACCTACTACAGACACGACTTACAAACATGTCGCCTGTAACCTCCTAAATACACGACTTACAAACATTTCACCTGAAACCTCCTACATACATGACTTACAAACATGTCACGTGTAACCTCCTACAGACACGACTTACAAACATGTCACCTGTAACCTCCTACAAACACGACTTACAAACATGTCACCTGTAACCTGCTACATACATGACTTACCAACATGTCATCTGTAACCTCCTAGATACACGACTTACCAACATGTCACCTGTAACCTCCTACATACACGACTTACAAACATGTCACCTGTAACCTGCTACATACATGACATCTAAACATTTCACCTGTAACCTCCTACATACACGAATTACAACCATGTCACGTGTAACCTCCTTCATACAGGACTTATACACATGTCACCTGTAACCTCCTACATACACGACTTACAAACATTTCACCTGTAACCTCCTACATACACGAATTACAACCATGTCACGTGTAACCTCCTTCATACACGACTTACACACATGTCACCTGTCACCTCCTACATACATGACTTACAAACATGTCGCCAGTAACATCATACATACACGACTTACAAACAGTTCAGCTGTAATCTCCTGCATACACGACTTACAAACATGACGCCTGTAACCTCCTACATACACGACATACAAACATTTCACCTGTAACTTCCTACATACACGACTTACCAACATATTACCTGTAACCTCCTACATACACGACTTACAAACATGTCACCTGTAACCTGCTACATACATGACTTACAAACATGTCGCCTGTAACACCCTACATACACGACTTACAAACATGTCACCTGTAACCTCCTACATACACGACTTACAAACATGTCACCTGTAACCTGCTACATACGTGACTTACAAACATGTCACATGTAACCTCCTACATACAGGACTTACAAACCTGTCACCTGTAACCTCCTACAGACACGACATCTAAACATTTTACCTGTAACCTCCTACATACAAGAATTACAACCATGTCATGTGTAACCTCCTACATACACGACTTACACACATGTCACCTGTAACCTCCTAAATACACGACTTACAAACATGTCACCTGTACCAGGCTACATACAAGACTTACAAACATGTCAGCTGTAACATGCTACATACACGACTTACAAACATGTCACCTGTAACATGCTACATACACGATTTACAAACGTTTAACCTGTAACCTTCTACATACATGACTTACAAACATGTCACCTGTAACCTGCTACATACATGACTTACCAACATGTCACCTGTAACCTCCTACATACACGACTTACAAACATGTCACCTGTAACCTCATACATACACGACTTACAAACATGTCACCTGTAACCTCCTAAATACACGACTTACAAACATTTCACCTGAAACCTCCTACATACATGACTTACAAACATGTCACGTGTAACCTCCTACAGACACGACTTACAAACATGTCACCTGTAACCACCTACATACATGACTTACAAACATGTCACCTGTAACCTCCTAAATACACGACTTACAAACATTTCACCTGAAACCTCCTACATACATGACTTACAAACATGTCACGTGTAACCTCCTACAGACACGACATCTAAACATTTCACCTGTAACCTCCTACATACACGAATTACAACCATGTCACGTGTAACCTCCTTCATACACGACTTATACACATGTCACCTATAACCTCCTACATACACGACTTACAAACATTTCACCTGTAACCTCCTACATACACGAATTACAACCATGTCACGTGTAACCTCCTTCATACACGACTTACACACATGTCACCTGTCACCTCCTACATACATGACTTACAAACATGTCGCCTGTAACATCATACATACACGACTTACAAACAGTTCAGCTGTAATCTCCTGCATACACGACTTACAAACATGACGCCTGTAACCTCCTACATACACGACATACAAACATTTCACCTGTAACTTCCTACATACACGACTTACCAACATATTACCTGTAACCTCCTACATACACGACTTACAAACATGTCACCTGTAACCTGCTAAATACATGACTTACAAACATGTCGCCTGTAACACCCTACATACACGACTTACAAACATGTCACCTGTAACCTCCTACATACACGACTTACAAACATGTCACCTGTAACCTGCTACATACGTGACTTACCAACATGTCACCTGTAACCTCCTACAGACACGACTTACAAACATGTCACATGTAACCTCCTACATACAGGACTTACAAACCTGTCACCTGTAACCTCCTACAGACACGACATCTAAACATTTTACCTGTAACCTCCTACATACAAGAATTACAACCATGTCATGTGTAACCTCCTACATACACGACTTACACACATGTCACCTGTAACCTCCTAAATACACGACTTACAAACATGTCACCTGTACCAGGCTACATACAAGACTTACAAACATGTCACCTGTATCATGCTACATACACGATTTACAAACGTTTAACCTGTAACCTTCTACATACATGACTTACAAACATGTCACCTGTAACCTGCTACATACATGACTTACCAACATGTCACCTGTAACCTCCTACATACACGACTTACAAACATGTCACCTGTAACCTCATACATACACGACTTACAAACATTTCACCTGTAACCACCTACATACATGACTTACAAACATGTCACCTGTAACCTCCTACAGACACGACTTACAAACATGTCGCCTGTAACCTCCTAAATACACGACTTACAAACATTTCACCTGAAACCTCCTACATACATGACTTACAAACATGTCACGTGTAACCTCCTACAGACACGACTTACAAACATGTCACCTGTAACATCCTACATACACGACTTACAAACATGTCACCTGTAACCTGCTACATACATGACTTACCAACATGTCACCTGTAACCTCCTACATACACGACTTACCAACATGTCATCTGTAACCTCCTACATACACGACTTACAAACATGTCACCTGTAACCTGCTACATACATGACTTACAAAGATGTCACCTGTAACCTGCTACATACACGACTTACAAACATGTCACTTGTAACCTGCTACATACATGACTTACCAACATGTCACCTGTAACATGCTACATACACGACTTACAAACGTGTCACCTGTAACCTGCTACATACATGACTTACAAACATGTCACCTGTAACCTGCTACATACATGACTTACTAACATGTCACCTGTAACCTCCTACATACACGACTTACCAACATGTCACCTGTAACCTCCTACATACACGACTTACAAACATGTCACCTGTAACCTGCTACATACATGACTTACAAACATGTCGCCTGTAATCCCCTACATACACGATTGACAAACATGTCATATGTAACCTCCTACATACAGGAATTACAAACATGTCACCTGTAACCTCCTACAGAAACGACATCTAAACATTTCACCTGTAACCTCCTACATACACGAATTACAACCATGTCACGTGTAACCTCCTTCATACACGACTTACACACATGTAACCTGTAACCTCCTACATACACGACTTACACACATGTAACCTGTAACCTCCTACATACACGACTTACACACATGTAACCTGTAATCTCCTACATACACGACTTACAAACATGTCAGCTGTAACCTGCTACATACACGACTTACAAACATGTCACCTGTAACATGCTACATACACGACGTACAAACGTGTCACCTGTAAACCTTCTACATACATGACTTACAAACATGTCACCTGTAACCTCATACATACACGACTTACAAACATTTCACCTGTAACCACCTACATACATGACTTACAAACATGTCACCTGTAACCTCCTACAGACACGACTTACAAACATTTCACCTGAAACCTCCTACATACATGACTTACAAACATGTCACGTGTAACCTCCTACAGACACGACTTACAAACATGTCACCTGTAACCTCCTACAAACACGACTTACAAACATGTCACCTGTAACCTGCTACATACATGACTTACCAACATGTCACCTGTAACCTCCTACATACACGACTTACCAACATGTCACCTGTAACCTCCTACATACACGACTTACAAACATGTCACCTGTAACCTGCTACATACATGACTTACAAAGATGTCACCTGTAACACCCTACATACCCGACTTACAAACATGTCACCTGTAACCTCCTACATACACGACTTACAAACATGTCACCTGTAACCTGCAACATACGTGACTTACAAACATGTCACCTGTAACCTCCTACAGACACGACATCTAAATATTTCACCTGTAACCTCCTACATACACGAATTACAACCATGTCACGTGTAACCTCCTTCATACACGACTTATACACATGTCACCTGTAACCTCCGTCATACACGACTTACACACATGTCACCTGTCACCTCCTACATACATGACTTACAAACATGTCGCCTGTAACATCATACATACACGACTTACAAACAGTTCAGCTGTAATCTCCTGCATACACGACTTACAAACATGACGCCTGTAACCTCCTAAATACACGACTTACAAACATTTCACCTGAAACCTCCTACATACATGACTTACAAACATGTCACGTGTAACCTCCTACAGACACGACTTACAAACATGTCACCTGTAACATCCTACATACACGACTTACAAACATGTCACCTGTAACCTGCTACATACATGACTTACCAACATGTCACCTGTAACCTCCTACATACACGACTTACCAACATGTCATCTGTAACCTCCTACATACACGACTTACAAACATGTCACCTGTAACCTGCTACATACATGACTTACAAAGATGTCACCTGTAACCTGCTACATACACGACTTACAAACATGTCACTTGTAACCTGCTACATACATGACTTACCAACATGTCACCTGTAACATGCTACATACACGACTTACAAACGTGTCACCTGTAACCTGCTACATACATGACTTACAAACATGTCACCTGTAACCTGCTACATACATGACTTACTAACATGTCACCTGTAACCTCCTACATACACGACTTACCAACATGTCACCTGTAACCTCCTACATACACGACTTACAAACATGTCACCTGTAACCTGCTACATACATGACTTACAAACATGTCGCCTGTAATCCCCTACATACACGATTGACAAACATGTCATATGTAACCTCCTACATACAGGAATTACAAACATGTCACCTGTAACCTCCTACAGAAACGACATCTAAACATTTCACCTGTAACCTCCTACATACACGAATTACAACCATGTCACGTGTAACCTCCTTCATACACGACTTACACACATGTAACCTGTAACCTCCTACATACACGACTTACACACATGTAACCTGTAACCTCCTACATACACGACTTACAAACATGTAAC
This sequence comes from Archivesica marissinica, assembly GCA_014843695.1. Taxonomy (NCBI): domain Eukaryota; kingdom Metazoa; phylum Mollusca; class Bivalvia; order Venerida; family Vesicomyidae; genus Archivesica; species Archivesica marissinica. The sequence continues at coordinate 74,541,153 of CM026402.1, read as the reverse complement.
CTGTAACCTCCTACATACACGACTTACAAACATGTCAGCTGTAATCTGCTACATACACGACTTACAAACATGTCACCTGTAACATGCTACATACACGACTTACAAACGTGTCACCTGTAAACCTTCTACATACATGACTTACAAACATGTCACCTGTAACCTCATACATACACGACTTACAAACATTTCACCTGTAACCTCCTACATACACGACTTACAAACATGTCACCTGTAACCTCCTACATACACGACTTACAAACATTTCACCTGAAACCTCCTACATACATGACTTACAAACATGTCACGTGTAACCTCCTACAGACACGACTTACAAACATGTCACCTGTAACCTCCTACATACACGACTTACAAACATGTCACCTGTAACCTGCTACATACATGACTTACCAACATGTCACCTGTAACCTCCTACATACACGACTTACCAACATGTCACCTGTAACCTCCTACATACACGACTTACAAACATGTCACCTGTAACCTGCTACATACATGACTTACAAAGATGTCACCTGTAACACCCTACATACCCGACTTACAAACATGTCACCTGTAACCTCCTACATACACGACTTACAAACATGTCACCTGTAACCTGCAACATACGTGACTTACAAACATGTCACCTGTAACCTCCTACAGACACGACATCTAAATATTTCACCTGTAACCTCCTACATACACGAATTACAACCATGTCACGTGTAACCTCCTTCATACACGACTTATACACATGTCACCTGTAACCTCCGTCATACACGACTTACACACATGTCACCTGTCACCTCCTACATACATGACTTACAAACATGTCGCCTGTAACATCATACATACACGACTTACAAACAGTTCAGCTGTAATCTCCTGCAAACACGACTTACAAACATGACGCCTGTAACCTCCTACATACACGACATACAAACATTTCACCTGTAACTTCCTACATACACGACTTACCAACATATTACCTGTAACCTCCTACATACACGACTTACAAACATGTCACCTGTAACCTGCTACATACATGACTTACAAACATGTCGCCTGTAACACCCTACATACACGACTTACAAACATGTCACCTGTAACCTCCTACATACACGACTTACAAACATGTCACCTGTAACCTGCTACATACGTGACTTAACAACATGTCACCTGTAACCTCCTACAGACACGACTTACAAACATGTCACATGTAACCTCCTACATACAGGACTTACAAACCTGTCACCTGTAACCTCCTACAGACACGACATCTAAACATTTTACCTGTAACCTCCTACATACAAGAATTACAACCATGTCATGTGTAATCTCCTACATACACGACTTACAAACATGTCAACTGTAACCTCCTAAATACACGACTTACAAACATGTCACCTGTACCAGGCTACATACAAGACTTACAAACATGTCAGCTGTAACCTGCTACATACACGACTTACAAACATGTCACCTGTAACATGCTACATACACGATTTACAAACGTTTCACCTGTAACCTTCTACATACATGACTTACAAACATGTCACCTGTAACCTGCTACATACATGACTTACCAACATGTCACCTGTAACCTCCTACATACACGACTTACAAACATGTCACCTGTAACCTCATACATACACGACTTACAAACATTTCACCTGTAACCACCTACATACATGACTTACAAACATGTCACTTGTAACCTCCTACATACACGACTTACAAACATGTCACCTGTAACATGCTACATACACGATTTACAAACGTTTCACCTGTAACCTTCTACATACATGACTTACAAACATGTCACCTGTAACCTGCTACATACATGACTTACCAACATGTCACCTGTAACCTCCTACATACACGACTTAAAAACATGTCACCTGTAACCTCATACATACACGACTTACAAACATTTCACCTGTAATCACCTACATACATGACTTACAAACATGTCACCTGTAACCTCCTACAGACACGACTTACAAACATGTCGCCTGTAACCTCCTAAATACACGACTTACAAACATTTCACCTGAAACCTCCTACATACATGACTTACAAACATGTCACGTGTAACCTCCTACAGACACGACTTACAAACATGTCACCTGTAACCTGCTACATACATGACTTACCAACATGTCACCTGTAACCTCCTACATACACGACTTACCAACATGTCACCTGTAACCTCCTACATACACGACTTACAAACATGTCACCTGTAACCTGCTACATACATGACTTACAAAGATGTCACCTGTAACACCCTACATACCCGACTTACAAACATGTCACCTGTAACCTCCTACATACACGACTTACAAACATGTCACCTGTAACCTGCAACATACGTGACTTACATACATGTCACCTGTAACCTCCTACAGACAGGACATCTAAACATTTCACCTGTAACCTCCTACATACACGAATTGCAACCATGTCACGTGTAACCTCCTTCATACACGACTTATACACATGTCACCTGTAACCTCCTACATACACGACTTACAAACATTTCATCTGTAACCACCTACATACACGAATTACAACCATGTCACGTGTAACCTCCTTCATACACGACTTACACAAATGTCACCTGTCACCTCTTACATACATGACTTACAAACATGTCGCCTGTAACATCATAAATACACGACTTACAAACAGTTCACCTGTAACCGCCTACAGACAGGACATCTAAACATTTTACCTGTAACCTCCTACATACAAGATTTACAACCATGTCATGTGTAACCTCCTACATACACGACTTACACACATGTCACCTGTAACCTCCTAAATACACGATTTACAAACATGTCACCTGTACCAGGCTACATACAAGACTTACAAACATGTCAGCTGTAACCTGCTACATACACGACTTACAAACATGTCACCTGTAACATGCTACATACACGACTTACAAACGTTTCACCTGTAACCTTCTACATACATGACTTACAAACATGTCACCTGTAACCTGCTACATACACGACTTACAAACATGTCACCTGTAACCTCATACATACACGACTTACAAACATTTCACCTGTAACCACCTACATACATGACTTACAAACATGTCACCTGTAACCTCCTACAGACACGACTTACAAACATGTCGCCTGTAACCTCCTAAATACACGACTTACAAACATTTCACCTGAAACCTCCTACATACATGACTTACAAACATGTCACGTGTAACCTCCTACAGACACGACTTACAAACATGTCACCTGTAACCTCCTACATACACGACTTACAAACATGTCACCTGTAACCTGCTACATACATGACTTACCAACATGTCTCCTGTAACCTCCTACATACACGACTTACCAACATGTCACCAGTAACCTCCTACATACACGACTTACAAACATGTCACCTGTAACCTGCTACATACATGACTTACAAAGATGTCACCTGTAACACCCTACATACCCGACTTACAAACATTTCACCTGTAACCTCCTACATACACGACTTACAAACATGTCACCTGTAACCTGCAACATACGTGACTTACAAACATGTCACCTGTAACCTCTTACAGACACGACATCTAAACATTTCACCTGTAACCTCCTACATACACGAATTACAACCATGTCAGTGTAACCTCCTTCATACACGACTTACACACATGTCACCTGTCACCTCCTACATACATGACTTACAAACATGTCGCCTGTAACATCATACATACACGACTTACAAACAGTTCACCTGTAACCTCCTACAGACACGACATCTAAACATTTTACCTGTAACCTCCTACATACAAGAATTACAACCATGTCATGTGTAACCTCCTACATAAACGACTTACACACATGTCACCTGTAACCTCCTAAATACACGACTTACAAACATGTCACCTGTACCAGGCTACATACAAGACTTAAAAACATGTCAGCTGTAACCTGCTACATACACGACTTACAAACATGTCACCTGTAACATGCTACATACACGACTTACAAACGTTTCACCTGTAACCTTCTACATACATGACTTACAAACATGCCACCTGTAACCTGCTACATACATGACTTACCAACATGTCACCTGTAATCTCCTACATACACGACTTACAAACATGTCACCTGTAACCTCATACATACACGACTTACAAACATATCACCTGTAACCTGCAACATACGTGACTTACAAACATGTCACCTGTAACCTCCTACAGACACGACATCTAAACATATCACCTGTAACCTCCTACATACACGAATTACAACCATGTCACGTGTAACCTCCTTCATACACGACTTATACAAATGTTACCTGTAACCTCCTACATACACGACTTACAAACATTTCACCTGTATCCTCCTACATACTCGAATTACAACCATGTCACGTGTAACCTCCTTCATACACGACTTACACACATGTCACCTGTCACCTCCTACATACATGACTTACAAACATGTCGCCTGTAACATCATACATACACGACTTACAAACAGTTCAGCTGTAATCTCCTGCATAAACGACTTACAAACATGACGCCTGTAACCTCCTACATACACGACATACAAACATGTCACCTGTAACTTCCTACATACACGACTTACCAACATATTACCTGTAACCTCCTACATACACGACTTACAAACATGTCACCTGTAACCTGCTACATACATGACTTACAAACATGTCGCCTGTAACACCCTACATACAAGACTTACAAACATGTCACCTGTAACCTCCTACATACACGACTTACAAACATGTCACCTGTAACCGGCTACATACGTGACTTACCAACATGTCACCTGTAACCTCCTACAGACACGACTTACAAACATGTCACATGTAACCTCCTACATACAGGACTTACAAACCTGTCACCTGTAACCTCCTACAGACACGACATCTACACATTTTACCTGTAACCTCCTACATACAAGAATTACAACCATGTCATGTGTAACCTCCTACATACACGACTTACACACATGTCACCTGTAACCTCCTAAATACACGACTTACAAACATGTCACCTGTACCAGGCTACATACAAGACTTACAAACATGTCAGCTGTAACCTGCTACATACACGACTTACAAACATGTCACCTGTAACATGCTACACACATGACTTACAAACGTTTCACCTGTAACCTTCTACATACATGACTTACAAACATGTCACCTGTAACCTGCTACATACATGACTTACCAACATGTCACCTGTAACCTCCTACATACACGACTTACCAACATGTCACCTGTAACCTCCTACATACACGACTTACAAACATGTCACCTTTAACCTGCTACATACATGACTTACAAACATGTCGCCTGTAACCCCCTACATACACGACTTACAAACATGTCACCTGTAACCTCCTACATACACGACTTACAAACATGTCACCTGTAACTGCTACATACGTGACTTACCAACATGTCACCTGTAACCTCCTACAGACACGATTGACAAACATGTCACATGTAACCTCCTACATACAGGAATTACAAACATGTCACCTGTAACCTCCTACAGAAACGACATCTAAACATTTCACCTGTAACCTCCTACATTCACGAATTACAACCATGTCACGTGTAACCTCCTTCATACACGACTTACACACATGTAACCCGTAAAGTCCTACATACACGACTTACAAACATGTCACCTGTACCAGGCTACATACACGACTTACAAACATGTCACCTGTAACCTGCTACATACATGACTTACAAACATGTCGCCTGTAACACCCTACATACACGACTTACAAACATGTCACCTGTAACCTCCTACATACACGACTTACAAACATGTCACCTGTAACCTGCTACATACGTGACTTACCAACATGTCACCTGTAACCTCCTACAGACACGACTTACAAACATGTCACATGTAACCTCCTATATACAGGACTTACAAACCTGTCACCTGTAACCTCCTACAGACACGACATCTAAACATTTTACCTGTAAACTCCTACATACAAGAATTACAACCATGTCATGTGTAACCTCCTACATACACGACTTACACACATGTCACCTGTAACCTCCTAAATACACGACTTACAAACATGTCACCTGTACCAGGCTACATATAAGACTTACAAACATGTCAGCTGTAACCTGCTACATACACGACTTACAAACATGTCACCTGTAACATGCTACATACACGACTTACAAACGTTTCATCTGTAACCTTCTACATACATGACTTACAAACATGTCACCTTTAACCTGCTACATACATGACTTACCAACATGTCACCTGTAACCTCCTACATACACGACTTACAAACATGTCACCTGTAACCTCATACATACACGACTTACAAACATTTCACCTGTAATCACCTACATACATGACTTACAAACATGTCACCTGTAACCTCCTACAGACACGACTTACAAACATGTCGCCTGTAACCTCCTAAATACACGACTTACAAACATTTCACCTGAAACCTCCTACATACATGACTTACAAACATGTCACGTGTAACCTCCTACAGACACGACTTACAAACATGTCACCTGTAACCTGCTACATACATGACTTACCAACATGTCACCTGTAACCTCCTACATACACGACTTACCAACATGTCACCTGTAACCTCCTACATACACGACTTACAAACATGTCACCTGTAACCTGCTACATACATGACTTACAAAGATGTCACCTGTAACACCCTACATACCCGACTTACAAACATGTCACCTGTAACCTCCTACATACACGACTTACAAACATGTCACCTGTAACCTGCAACATACGTGACTTACAAACATGTCACCTGTAACCTCCTACAGACACGACATCTAAACATTTCACCTGTAACTTCCTACATACACGAATTACAACCATGTCACGTGTAACCTCCTTCATACACGACTTATACACATGTCACCTGTAACCTCCTACATACACGACTTACAAACATTTCATCTGTAACCTCCTACATACACGAATTACAACCATGTCACGTGTAACCTCCTTCATACACGACTTACACAAATGTCACCTGTCACCTCTTACATACATGACTTACAAACATGTCGCCTGTAACATCATACATACACGACTTACAAACAGTTCACCTGTAACCGCCTACAGACAGGACATCTAAACATTTTACCTGTAACCTCCTACATACAAGAATTACAACCATGTCATGTGTAACCTCCTACATACACGACTTACACACATGTCACCTGTAACCTCCTAAATACACGATTTACAAACATGTCACCTGTACCAGGCTACATACAAGACTTACAAACATGTCAGCTGTAACCTCCTACATACACGACTTACAAACATGTCACCTGTAACCTCATACATACACGACTTACAAACATTTCACCTGTAACCACCTACATACATGACTTACAAACATTTCACCTGTAACCTCCTACATACACGAATTACAACCATGTCACGTGTAACCTCCTTCATACACGACTTACACACATGTCACCTGTCACCTCCTACATACACGACTTACAAACATTTCACCTGTAACCACCTACATACATGACTTACAAACATGTCACCTGTAACCTCCTACAGACACGACTTACAAACATGTCGCCTGTAACCTCCTAAATACACGACTTACAAACATTTCACCTGAAACCTCCTACATACATGACTTACAAACATGTCACGTGTAACCTCCTACAGACACGACTTACAAACATGTCACCTGTAACCTCCTACATACACGACTTACAAACATGTCACCTGTAACCTGCTACATACATGACTTACCAACATGTCACCTGTAACCTCCTACATACACGACTTACCAACATGTCACCTGTAACTTCCTACATACACGACTTACAAACATGTCACCTGTAACCTGCTACATACATGACTTACAAAGATGTCACCTGTAACACCCTACATACCCGACTTACAAACATGTCACCTGTAACCTCCTACATACACGACTTACAAACATGTCACCTGTAACCTGCAACATACGTGACTTACAAACATGTCACCTGTAACCTCCTACAGACACGACATCTAAACATTTCACCTGTAACCTCCTACATACACGAATTACAACCATGTCAGGTGTAACCTCCTTCATACACGACTTACACACATGTCACCTGTCACCTCCTACATACATGACTTACAAACATGTCGCCTGTAACATCATACATACAGGACTTACAAACAGTTCACCTGTAACGTCCTACAGACACGACATCTAAACATTTTACCTGTAACCTCCTACATACAAGAATTACAACCATGTCATGTGTAACCTCCTACATACACGACTTACACACATGTCACCTGTAACCTCCTAAATACACGACTTACAAACATGTCACCTGTACCAGGCTACATACAAGACTTAAAAACATGTCAGCTGTAACCTGCTACATACACGACTTACAAACATGTCACCTGTAACATGCTACATACACGACTTACAAACGTTTCACCTGTAACCTTCTACATACATGACTTACAAACATGTCACCTGTAACCTGCTACATACATGACTTACCAACATGTCACATGTAACCTCCTACATACACGACTTACAAACATGTCACCTGTAACCTCATACATACACGACTTACAAACATTTCACCTGTAACCACCTACATACATGACTTACAAACATTTCACCTGTAACCTCCTACATACACGAATTACAACCATGTCACGTGTAACCTCCTTCATACACGACTTACACACATGTCACCTGTCACCTCCTACATACACGACTTACAAACATATCACCTGTAACCTGCAACATACGTGACTTACAAACATGTCACCTGTAACCTCCTACAGACACGACATCTAAACATATCACCTGTAACCTCCTACATACACGAATTACAACCATGTCACGTGTAACCTCCTCCATACACGACTTATACAAATGTCACCTGTAACCTCCTACATACAGGACTTACAAATATTTCACCTGTAACCTCCTACATACACGAATTACAACCATGTCACGTGTAACCTCCTTCATACACGACTTACACACATGTCACCTGTCACCTCCTACATACATGACTTACAAACATGTCGCCTGTAACATCATACATACACGACTTACAAACAGTTCAGCTGTAATCTCCTGCATAAACGACTTACAAACATGACGCCTGCAACCTCCTACATACACGACATACAAACATGTCACCTGTAACTTCCTACATACACGACTTACCAACATATTACCTGTAACCTCCTACATACACGACTTACAAACATGTCACCTGTAACCTGCTACATACATGACTTACAAACATGTCGCCTGTAACACCCTACATACAAGACTTACAAACATGTCACCTGTAACCTCCTACATACACGACTTACAAACATGTCACATGTAACCTCCTACATACAGGACTTACAAACCTGTCACCTGTAACCTCCTACAGACACGACATCTACACATTTTACCTGTAACCTCCTACATACAAGAATTACAACCATGTCATGTGTAACCTCCTACATACATGACTTACACACATGTCACCTGTAACCTCCTAAATACACGACTTACAAACATGTCACCTGTAACAGGCTACATACAAGACTTACAAACATGTCAGCTGTAACCTGCTACATACACGACTTACAAACATGTCACCTGTAAGAAGCTACACACATGACTTACAAACGTTTCACCTGTAACCTTCTACATACATGACTTACAAACATGTCACCTGTAACCTGCTACATACATGACTTACCAACATGTCACCTGTAACCTCCTACATACACGACTTACAAACATGTCACCTGTAACCTGCTACATACATGACTTACAAACATGTCGCCTGTAACCCCCTACATACACGACTTACAAACATGTCACCTGTAACCTCCTACATACACGACTTACAAACATGTCACCTGTAACTGCTACATACGTGACTTACCAACATGTCACCTGTAACCTCCTACAGACACGATTGACAAACATGTCACATGTAACCTCCTACATACAGGAATTACAAACATGTCACCTGTAACCTCCTACAGAAACGACATCTAAACATTTCACCTGTAACCTACTACATACACGAATTACAACCATGTCACGTGTAACCTCCTTCATACACGACTTACACACATGTAACCCGTAAAGTCCTACATACACGACTTACAAACATGTCACCTGTACCAGGCTACATACACGACTTACAAACATGTCACCTGTAACCTGCTACATACATGACTTACAAACATGTCGCCTGTAACACCCTACATACACGACTTACAAACATGTCACCTGTAACCTCCTACATACACGACTTACAAACATGTCACCTGTAACCTGCTACATACGTGACTTACCAACATGTCACCTGTAACCTCCTACAGACACGATTGACAAACATGTCACATGTAACCTCCTACATACAGGAATTACAAACATGTCACCTGTAACCTCCTACAGAAACGACATCTAAACATTTCACCTGTAACCTCCTACATACACGAATTACAACCATGTCACGTGTAACCTCCTTCATACACGACTTACACACATGTAACCCGTAAAGTCCTACATACACGACTTACAAACATGTCACCTGTACCAGGCTACATACACGACTTACAAACATGTCACCTGTAACCTGCTACATACATGACTTACAAACATGTCGCCTGTAACACCCTACATACACGACTTACAAACATGTCACCTGTAACCTCCTACATACACGACTTACAAACATGTCACCTGTAACCTGCTACATACGTGACTTACCAACATGTCACCTGTAACCTCCTACAGACACGACTTACAAACATGTCACATGTAACCTCCTTTATACAGGACTTACAAACCTGTCACCTGTAACCTCCTACAGACACGACATCTAAACATTTTACCTGTAACCTCCTACATACAAGAATTACAACCATGTCATGTGTAACCTCCTACATGCACGACTTACACACATGTCACCTGTAACCTCCTAAATACACGACTTACAAACATGTCACCTGTACCAGGCTACATATAAGACTTACAAACATGTCAGCTGTAACCTGCTACATACACGACTTACAAACATGTCACCTGTAACATGCTACATACACGACTTACAAACGTTTCATCTGTAACCTTCTACATACATGACTTACAAACATGTCACCTGTAACCTGCTACATACACGACTTACAAACATTTCACCTGAAACCTCCTACATACATGACTTACAAACATGTCACCTGTAACCTCCTACATACACGACTTACAAACATGTCACCTGTAACCTGCTACATACATGACTTACCAACATGTTACCTGTAACCTACTACATACACGACTTACCAACATGTCACCTGTAACCTCCTACATACACGACTTACAAACATGTCACCTGTAACCTGCTACATACATGACTTACAAACATGTCACCAGTAACACCCTATATACACGACTTACAAACATGTCACCTGTAACCTCCTACATACACGACTTACAAACATGTCACCTGTAACCTGCTACATACGTGACTTACCAACATGTCACCTGTAACCTCCTAAAGACACGACTTACAAACATGTCACATGTAACCTCCTACACACAGGACTTACAAACATGTCACCTGTAACCTCCTACAGACACGACATCTAAACATTTCACCTGTAACCTCCTACATACACGAATTACAACCATGTCACGTGTAACCTCCTTCATACACGACTTATACACATGTCACCTGTAACCTCCTACATACACGACTTACAAACATTTCACCTGTAACCTCCTACATACACGAATTACAACCATATCACGTGTAACCTCCTTCATACACGACTTACACACATGTCACCTGTCACCTCCTACATACATGACTTACAAACATGTCGCCTGTAACATCATATATACACGACTTACAAACAGTTCAGCTGTAATCTCCTACATACACGACTTACAAACATGACGCCTGTAACATCCTACATACAGGCCATACAAACATTTCACCTGTAACTTCCTACATACATGACTTACAAACATGTCACCTGTAACCTCCTACAGACACGACTTACAAACATGTCGCCTGTAAGATCCTACATACACCACTTACAAACATGACGCCTGTAACCTCCTACCTACACGAATTACCAACATGTCACTTGTAACCTCCTACATACACGAATTACAAACATGTCAACTGTAACCTGCTCCATACATGACTTACAAACATGTCGCCTGTAACATCCTACATACACGACTTACAAACATGTCACCTGTAACCTCCTACATAAACGACTTACAAACATGTCACCTGTAAACTGCTACATACATGATTTACCAACATGTCACCAGTAACCTCCTGCAGAAACGACTTACACATATGTCACCTGTAACCTCCTACATACAGGACTTACAAACATGTCACCTGTAACTTCCTACAGACACGAATTACAACCATGTCACCTGTAACTTCCTACATACACGACTTACAAACATGTCACATGTCACCTCATACATACAAGACTTACAAACATGTCGCATGTAACCTACTACATACATGACTTACAAATGTGTCGCCTGTAACACACTACATACACGACTTACAAACATGTCATCTGTAACCTCCTACATACACGACTTACACACATTTCACCTGTAACCTGCTACATACGTGACTTACCAACATGTCACATGTAACCTCCTACAGACACGACTTACAAACATGTCACATGTAACCTCCTACATATAGGACTTACAAACATGTCACCTGTAACCTCCTACAGACACGACTTACAAACATCTCGCCTGTAAGATCCTACATACACCACTTACAAACATGACGCCTGTAACCTCCTACCTACACGAATTACCAACATGTCACCTGTAACCTCCTACATACACGACTTGCAAACATGTCAACTGTAACCTGCTACATACATGACTTACCAACATTTCACCAGTAACCTCCTACAGAAACGACTTACACATATGTCACCTGTAACCTCCTACATACAGGACTTACAAACATGTCACCTGTAACTTCCTACAGACAGGACTTACAACCATGTCACCTGTAACCTCCTACATACACGACTTACACACATGTCACCTGTAACCTCCTACATACACGACTTACAAACATGTCACCTGTAACCTGCTACATACACGACTTACACACATGTCACCTGTAACCTCCTACAGACACGACTTACAACCATGTCACCTGTAACCTCCTACATACACGACTTACACACATGTCACCTGTAACCTCCTACATACACGACTTACAAACATGTCACCTGTAACAGGCTACATACACGACTTACAAACATGTCACCTGTAAGCTGCTGCATACACGACTTACAAACATGTCACCTGTAACATGCTACATACATGACTTACAAATATGTCGCCTGTAACACCCTACATACACGACTTACAAACATGTCACCTGTAACCTCCTACATACACGACTTACACACATGTCACCTGTAACCTGCTACATACGTGACTTACCAACATGTCACATGTAACCTCCTACAGACACGACTTACAAACATGTCACATGTAACCTCCTACATACAGGACTTACAAACATGTCACCTGTAACCTCCTACAGACACGACATCTAAACATTTCACCTGTAACCTCCTACATACACGAATTACAACCATGTCACGTGTAACCTCCTTCATACACGACTTACAAACATTTCACCTGTAACTTCCTACATACACGACTTACCAACATATTACCTGTAACCTCCTACATACACGACTTACAAACATGTCACCTGTAACCTGCTATATACATGACTTACAAACATGTCGCCTGTAACACCCTACATACAAGACTTACAAACATGTCACCTGTAACCTCCTACATACACGACTTACAAACATGTCACCTGTAACCGGCTACATACGTGACTTACCAACATGTCACCTGTAACCTCCTACAGACACGACTTACAAACATGTCACATGTAACCTCCTACATACAGGACTTACAAACCTGTCACCTGTAACCTCCTACAGACACGACATCTAAACATTTTACCTGTAACCTCCTACATACAAGAATTACAACCATGTCAGGTGTAACCTCCTACATACACGACTTACACACATGTCACCTGTAACCTGCTACATACACGACTTACAAACATGTCACCTGTAACATGCTACATACATGACTTACAAACGTTTCACCTGTAACCTTCTACATACATGACTTACAAACATGTCACCTGTAACCTGCTACATACATGACTTACCAACATGTCATCTGTAACCTCCTACATACACGACTTACCAACATGTCACCTGTAACCTCCTACATACACGACTTACAAACATGTCACCTGTAACCTGCTACATACATGACTTAAAAACATGTCGCCTGTAACCCCCTACATACACGACTTACAAACATGTCACCTGTAACCTCCTACATACACGACTTACAAACATGTCACCTGTAACCTGCTACATACGTGACTTACCAACATGTCACCTGTAACCTCCTACAGACACGATTGACAAACATGTCACATGTAACCTCCTACATACAGGAATTACAAACATGTCACCTGTAACCTCCTACAGAAACGACATCTAAACATTTCACCTGTAACCTCCTACATACACGAATTACAACCATGTCACGTGTAACCTCCTTCATACACGACTTACACACATGTAACCCGTAAAGTCCTACATACACGACTTACAAACATGTCACCTGTACCAGGCTACATACACGACTTACAAACATGTCAGCTGTAACCTGCTACATACACGACTTACAAACATGTCACCTGTAACATGCTACAAACACGACTTACAAACGTGTCACCTGTAAACCTTCTACATACATGACTTACAAACATGTCACCTGTAACCTCATACATACACGACTTACAAACATTTCACCTGTAACCTCCTACAGACACGACTTACAAACATGTCGCCTGTAACCTCCTAAATACACGACTTACAAACATTTCACCTGAAACCTCCTACATACATGACTTACAAACATGTCACGTGTAACCTCCTACAGACACGACTTACAAACATGTCACCTGTAACCTCCTACATACACGACTTACAAACATGTCACCTGTAACCTGCTACATACATGACTTACCAACATGTCACCTGTAACCTCCTACATACACGACTTACCAACATGTCACCTGTAACCTCCTACATACACGACTTACAAACATGTCACCTGTAACCTGCTACATACATGACTTACAAAGATGTCACCTGTAACACCCTACATACCCGACTTACAAACATGTCACCTGTAAACTCCTACATACACGACTTACAAACATGTCACCTGTAACCTGCAACATAGGTGACTTACCAACATGTCACCTGTAACCTCCTACAGAAACGACATCTAAACATTTCACCTGTAACCTCCTACATACACGAATTACAACCATTTCACGTGTAACCTCCTTCATACACGACTTACACACATGTAACCCGTAAAGTCCTACATACACGACTTACAAACATGTCACCTGTAACATGCTACAAACACGACTTACAAACGTGTCACCTGTAAACCTTCTACATACATGACTTACAAACATGTCACCTGTAACCTCATACATACACGACTTACAAACATTTCACCTGTAACCTCCTACAGACACGACTTACAAACATGTCGCCTGTAACCTCCTAAATACACGACTTACAAACATTTCACCTGAAACCTCCTACATACATGACTTACAAACATGTCACGTGTAACCTCCTACAGACACGACTTACAAACATGTCACCTGTAACCTCCTACATACACGACTTACAAACATGTCACCTGTAACCTGCTACATACATGACTTACCAACATGTCACCTGTAACCTCCTACATACACGACTTACCAACATGTCACCTGTAACCTCCTACATACACGACTTACCAACATGTCACCTGTAACCTCCTACATACACGACTTACAAACATGTCACCTGTAACCTGCTACATACATGACTTACAAAGATGTCACCTGTAACACCCTACATACCCGACTTACAAACATGTCACCTGTAAACTCCTACATACACGACTTACAAACATGTCACCTGTAACCTGCAACATAGGTGACTTACCAACATGTCACCTGTAACCTCCTACAGACACGACATCTAAACATTTCACCTGTAACCTCCTACATACACGAATTACAACCATTTCACGTGTAACCTCCTTCATACACGACTTATACACATGTCACCTGTAACCTCCTACATACACGACTTACAAACATTTCACCTGTAACCTCCTACATACACGAATTACAACCATGTCACGTGTAACCTCCTTCATACACGACTTACACACATGTCACCTGTCACCTCCTACATACATGACTTACAAACATGTCGCCTGTAACATCATACATACACGACTTACAAACAGTTCAGCTGTAATCTCCTACATACACGACTTACAAACATGACGCCTGTAACCTCCTACATACACGACATACAAACATTTCACCTGTAACTTCCTACATACATGACTTACAAACATGTCACCTGTAACCTCCTACAGACACGACTTACAAACATGTCGCCTGTAAGATCCTACATACACCACTTACAAACATGACGCCTGTAACCTCCTACATACACGAATTACAAACATGTCAACTGTAACCTGCTCCATACATGACTTACAAACATATCGCCTGTAACATCCTACATACACGACTTACAAACATGTCACCTGTAACCTCCTACATACACGACTTACAAACATGTCACCTGTAACCTGCTACATACATGACTTACCAACATGTCACCAGTAACCTCCTGCAGAAACGACTTACACATATGTCACCTGTAACCTCCTACATACAGGACTTACAAACATGTCACCTGTAACTTCCTACAGACAGGACTTACAACCATGTCACCTGTAACCTCCTACATACACGACTTACACACATGTCACCTGTAACCTCCTACATACACGACTTACAAACATGTCACCTGTAACCTCCTACATACATGACTTACACACATGTCACCTGTAACCTCCTACGGACACGACTTACAACCATGTCACCTGTAACCTCCTACATACACGACTTACACACATGTCACCTGTAACCTCCTACATACACGATTTACAAACATGTCACCTGTAACAGGCTACATACACGACTTACAAACATGTCACCTGTAACCTGCTCATACACGACTTACAAACATGTCACCTGTAATATCCTACAGACACGCCTTACAAACATGTCACATGTCACCTCATACATACATGACTTACCAACATGTCACCTGTAACCTCCTACATACACGACTTACCAACATGTCACCTGTAACCTCCTACATACACGACTTACAAACATGTCACCTGTAACCTGCTACATACATGACTTACAAACATGTCGCCTGTAACCCCCTACATACACGACTTACAAACATGTCACCTGTAACCTCCTACATACACGACTTACAAACATGTCACCTGTAACCTGCTACATACGTGACTTACCAACATGTCACCTGTAACCTCCTACAGACACGATTGACAAACATGTCACATGTAACCTCCTACATACAGGAATTACAAACATGTCACCTGTAACCTCCTACGGAAACGACATCTAAACATTTCACCTGTAACCTCCTACATACACGAATTACAACCATGTCACGTGTAACCTCCTTCATACACGACTTACACACATGTAACCCGTAAAGTCCTACATACACGACTTACAAACATGTCACCTGTACCAGGCTACATACACGACTTACAAACATGTCAGCTGTAACCTGCTACATACACGACTTACAAACATGTCACCTGTAACCTCCTACAAACACGACTTACAAACGTGTCACCTGTAAACCTTCTACATACATGACTTACAAACATGTCACCTGTAACCTCATACATACACGACTTACAAACATTTCACCTGTAACCTCCTACAGACACGACTTACAAACATGTCGCCTGTAACCTCCTACATACACGACTTACAAACATGTCACCTGTAACCTCCTACATACACGACTTACAAACATGTCACCTGTAACCTCCTACATACACGACTTACAAAGTCACCTGTAACCTCCTACATACACGACTTACAAACATGTCACCTGTAACCTCTACATACACGACTTACAAACATGTCGCCTGTAATCTCCTACATACACGACTTACAAACCGGTCGCCTGTAACCTCCTACATACACGACTTACAAACATGTCGCCTGTAACCTGCTATATACACGAATTACAAATATGTCACATGTAACCTCCTACATACACGACTTACAAACATTTCACCTGTAACGTCCTACATACACGCCTTACAAACATATCGCATGTAACCTCCTACATACACGACTTACAAACATTTCACCTGTAACCTCCTACATACACGACTTACAAACATGTCACCTGTAACCTCCTACATACATGACTTACAAACATGTCACCTGTAACCTGCTACATACACGACTTTCCAACATGTCACCTGTAACCTTCTACATACACGACTTACAAACATGTCACCTGTAACCTGCTACATACATGACTTACAAACATGTCGCCTGTAACCTCCTACATATACGACTTACAAACATATCACCTGTAACCTCCTACATAGACGACTTGCAAACATTTCACCTGTAACCTCCTACAGACACGACAGACAAACATGTCACCTGTAACCTACTACATACACGATTTACAAACATTTCACCTGTAACCTCCTACATACATGACTTACAAACATGTCACCTGTAACCTCCTACAAAAATGACATACAAACATGTCGCCTGTAACCTCCTACATAAATGACTTACAAACATGTCACTTGTAACCTCCTATATACACGCATTACAAACATGTCACATGTAACCTCCTACAGACACGCCTTACAAACATGTTACATGTCACCTCCTACATACATGACTTACAAATATGTCGCCTGTAACCTCCTACATACACGACTTACAAACATGTCGCCTATAATATCCTACAGACACGCCTTACAAACATGTCACATGTTACCTCCTACATACACGACTTACAAACATGTCACCTGTAACCTCCTACATACATGACTTACAAACATGTCACCTGTAACCTGCTACATACACGACTTACCAACATGTCACCTGTAACCTCCTATATACACGACTTACAAACATGTCACCTGTAACCTCCTACATACATGACTTACAAACATGTCACTTATAACCTGCCACATACACGCTTTACAAACGTGTCACATGTAGCCTCCTACAGACACGCCTTACAAACATGTCACATGTCACCTCCTACATACATATCTTACAAACATGTCGCCTGTAACCTCCTACATACACGACTTACAAACATGTCACCTATAATATCCTACAGACACGCTTTACAAACATGTCACATGTCACCTCTTACATACATGACTTACTAACATGTCGCCTGTAACCTCCTACATACACGACTTACAAACATGTCACCTGTAACCTCCTACATACACGACTTACAAACATGACGCTTGTAACCTCCTACATACATGACTTACAAACATGTCGCCTGTAACCTCCTACATACATGACTTACCAACATGTCACCTGTAATCTCCTACATACACGACTTACAAACATGACGCCTGTAACCTCCTACATACACGACTTACAAACATTTCACCAGTAACTTACCACATACATGACTTACAAACATGTCAACTGTAACCTCCTACATACACGACTTACAAACATGACGCCTGTAACCTCCTACATACACGACTTACAAATCGGTCGCCAGTAACCTCCTACATACACGAATTACAAACATGTCACCTGTAACCTCTTACATACACGACTTACAAACATGTCGCCTGTAACCTCCTACATACACGACTTACAAACCGGTCGCCTGTAACCTCCTACATACACGACTTACAAACATGTCACCTGTAACCTCTTGCATACACGACTTACAAACATGTCGCCTGTAACCTGCTATATACACGACTTACAAATATGTCACATTTAACCTCCTACATACACGACTTACAAACATTTCACCTGTAACCTCCTACATACATGACTTACAAACATATCACCTGTAACCTCCTACATACATGACTTACAAACATGTCACCTGTAACCTGCTACATACACGACTTACCAACATGTCACCTGTAACCTTCTACATACACGACTTACAAACATGTCACCTGTAACCTGCTACATACATGACTTACAAACATGTCGCCTGTAACCTCCTACATACACGACTTACAAGCATGTCACCTGTAACCTCCTACATGGACGACTTGTAAACATTTCCCCTGTAACCTCCTACAGACACGACAGACAATCATGTCACCTGTAACCTACTACATACACGATTTACAAACATTTCACCTGTAACCTCCTACATACATGATTTACAAACATGTCACCTGTAACCTCCTACAGAAATGACATACAAACATGTCACCTGTAACCTCCTACAGACACGCCTTACAAACATGTCGCCTGTAACCTCCTACATAAATGACTTACAAACATGTCACTTGTAACCTCCTATATACACGCATTACAAACATGTCTCATGTAACCTCCTACAGACACGCCTTACAAACTTGTTACATGTCACCTCCTACATACATGACTTACAAATATGTCGCCTGTGACCTCCTACATACACGACTTACAAACATGTCGCCTATAATATCCTACAGACACGCCTTACAAACATGTCACATGTTACCTCCTACATACATGACTTACAAACATGTCACTTGTAACCTGCCACATACACGCTTTACAAACGTGTCACATGTAGCCTCCTACAGACACGCCTTACAAACATGTCACATGTCACCTCCTACATACATGACTTACAAACATGTCGCCTGTAAACTCCAACATACACGACTTACAAACATGTCACATATAATATCCTACAGACACGCCTTACAAACATGTCACATGTCACCTCCTATATACATGACTTACAAACATGTCGCCTGTAACCTCCTACATACAAGACTTACAAACATGTCACCTGTAACCTCCTACATACACGACTTACAAACATGACGCCTGTAACCTCCTACATACATGACGTATGACGTACAAACATGTCGCCTGTAACCTCCTACATACATGACTTACCAACATGTCACCTGTAATCTCCTACATACACGACTTACACACATGACACCTGTAACCTCCTACATACACGACTTACAAACATTTCACCAGTAACTTCCCACATACATGACTTACAAACATGTCACCTGTAATCTCCTACATACACGACTTACAAACATGACGCCTGTAACCTCCTACATACACGACTTACAAACCTGTCGCCAGTTACCTCCTACATACACGAATTACAAACATGTCACCTGTAACCTCTTACATACACGACTTACAAACAAGTCGCCTGTAACCTCCTACATACACGATTTACAAACCGGTCGCCAGTTACCTCCTACATACACGACTTACAAACCTGTCGCCAGTTACCTCCTACATACACGAATTACAAACATGTCACCTGTAACCTCTTACATACACGACTTACAAACATGTCGCCTGTAACCTGCTATATACACGACTTACAAATATGTCACATGTAACCTCCTACATACACGACTTACAAACATTTCACCTGTAACATCCTACGTACACGCCTTACAAACATATCGCATGTAACCTCCTACATACACGACTTACAAACATTTCACCTGTAACCTCCTACATACACGACTTACACACATGTCACCTATAACCTACTACATACACGACTTACAAATATTTCACATGTAACCTCCTACATACACGCCTTACAAACATGTCGCATGTAACCTCCTACATATATGACATACAAACATGTCACATGTAACCTGCTACATACACGACTTACCAACATGTCACATGTAACCTCCTACATACACGACTTACAAACATGTCACCTGTAACCTGCTACATACATGACTTACCAACATGTCACCTGTAACATCCTACGGACACGACTTACAAACATTACACATGTAACCTCCTACATACACGACTTATAAACATGTCACCTGTAACCTCCTACATACACGACTTACAAACATGTCACCTGTAACCTCCTACAGACAGGACATACAAACATTTCACCTGTAACCTCCTACATACACTACTTACAAACATGTCACCTGTAACCTCCTACAGACACGACATACAAACATTACACATGTAACCTCCTACATACACGACTTATAAACATGTCACCTGTAACCTCCTACATACATGACTTATAAACATGTCACCTGTAACCTCCTACAGACAGGACATACAAACATTCACTGTAACCTCCTACATACACGACTTACAAACATGTCACCTGTAACCTCCTACAGACACGACTTACAAACATGTCATTAACCTCCTACATACACGACTTACCAAACATGTCACCTGTAACCTCCTACATACACGACTTACAAAATGTCACCTGTAAACTCCTACAGACACGACTTACAAACATGTCACCTGTAACCTGCTACATACACGACTTACAAACATGTCACCTGTAACTCTACATACACGACTTACAAACGTTTCACCTGTAACCTCCTACATACACGACTTACAAACATGTCACATACCTCCTACATACACGACTCAAACTCACCTAACTCCTACAGACACGCCTTACAAACATGTCATATGTCACCTCCTACATACATGACTTACAAACATGTCGCCTGTAACCTCCTACATACACGACTTACAAACATGTCACTTGTAACCTCCCACATTCACGCCTTACAAACGTGTCACATGTAGCCTGCTACAGACACGCCTTACAAACATGTCACATGTCACCTCCTACATACACGACTTACAAACATGTCACCTATAATATCCTACAGACACGCCTTACAAACATGTCATATGTCACCTCCTACATACATGACTTACAAACATGTCGCCTGTAACCTCCTACATACACGACTTACAAACATGTCACTTGTAACCTCCCACATTCACGCCTTACAAACGTGTCACATGTAGCCTGCTACAGACACGCCTTACAAACATGTCACATGTCACCTCCTACATACACGACTTACAAACATGTCACCTATAATATCCTACAGACACGCCTTACAAACATGTCATATGTCACCTCCTACATACATGACTTACAAACATGTCGCCTGTAACCTCCTACATACACGACTTACAAACATGTCACATGTAACCTCCTACATACATGACTTACAAACATGTCACTTGTAACCTCCCACTTTCACGCCTTACAAACGTGTCACATGTAGCCTCCTACAGACACGCCTTACAAACAGGTCACATGTCACCTCCTACATACATGACTTACAAACATGTCACCTGTAATATCCTACAGACACGCCTTACAAACATGTCACATGTCACCTCCTACATACATGACTTACAAACATGTCACCTGTAACCTCCTACATACATGACTTACAAACATGACACCTGTAACCTCCTACATACATGACTTACAAACATGTCGCCTGTAACCTCCTACATACATGACTTACAAACATGTCACCTATAATATCCTACAGACACGCCTTACAAACATGTCACATGTCACCTCCTACGTAAATGACTTACAAACATGTCACTTGTAACCTCCTATATACACGCCTTGCAAACATGTCACATGTAACCTGCTACAGAAACACCTTACAAACATGTCACATGTCACCTCCTACATACACGACTTACAAACATGTCACCTATATTATCCTACACACACGCCTTACAAACATGTCATATGTCACCTCCTACATACATGACTTACAAACATGTCGCCTGTAACCTCCTACATACACGACTGACAAACATGTCACCTGTAACCTCCTACATACATGACTTACAAATATGTCACTTGTAGCATCCCACATTCATGCCTTACAAACGTATCACATGTAGCCTCCTACAGACACGCCTTACAAACATGTCACATGTCACCTCCTACAAACATGACTTACAAACATGTCGCCTTTAACCTCCTACATACACGACTTACAAACATGTCACTTGTAACCTCCCAAATACTCGCCTTACAAACGTGTCACATGTAACCTCATACAGACACGCCTTACAAACATGTCACATGTCACCTCCTAAATACATGACTTACAAACATGTCGCCTGTAACCACCTACATACACGACTTACAAACATGTCACCTGTAATATCCTACAGACACGCCTTACAAATATGTCACATGTCACCTCCTACATACATGACTTACAAACATGTCGCCTGTAACCTCCTACATACACGACTTACAAACATGTCACCTGTAACCTCCTACATACATGACTTACAAACATGACGCCTGTAACATCCTACATACATGACTTACAAACATGTCGCCTGTAACCTCCTACATACATGACTTACAAACATGTCACCTATAATATCCTACAGACACGCCTTACAAACATGTCACATGTCACCTCCTATATACATGACTTACAAACATGTCGCCTGTAACCTCCTACATACACGACTTACAAACATGTCACTTATAACCTCCCACATACTCGCCTTACAAACGTGTCACATGTAACCTCCTACAGACACGCCTTACAAACATGTCACATGTCACCTCCTACATGCATGACTTACAAACTTGTCGCCTCTAACCTCCTACATACACGACTTACAAACATGTCACCTGTAATATCCTACAGACACGCCTTAGAAACATGTCACATGTCACCTCCTACATACATGACTTACAAACATGTCGCCTGTAACCTCCTACATACACGACTTACAAACATGTCACCTGTAACCTCCTACATACATGATTTACAAACATGACGCCTGTAACCTCCTAAATACATGACTTACCAACATGTCACCTGTAACCTCCTACATACACGACTTACAAACATTTCACCTGTAACTTCCTACATACATGACTTACAAACATGTTACCTATAACCTCCTACAGACACGACTTACAAACAGGTTGCCTGTAACCTCCTACATACACGACTTACACACATGTAACGTGTAACATCCTATATACACGACTTACAAACAAGTCACATGTCACCTCCTACAGACTTGCCTTACAAACATGTCACATGTCACCTCCTACATACATGACTTACAAACATGTCACCTGTAATATCCTGCAGACACGCCTTACAAACATGTCACATGTCACCTCCTACATACATGACTTACAAACATGTCGCCTGTAACCTCCTACATACACGACTTACAAACATGTCACCTGTAACCTACTACATACATGACTTACAAACATGACACCTGTAACCTCCTACATACATTACTTACAAACATGTCGCCTGTAACCTCCTACATACATGACTTACAAACATGTCACCTATAATATCCTACAGACACGCCTTACAAACAAGTCACATGTCACCTCCTACATACGTGACTTACAAACATGTCGCCTGTAACCTCCTACATACACGACTTACAAACATGTCACCTGTAGCCTCCTACATACATGACTTACAAACATGTGACTTGTAACATCCCACATTCATGCCTTACAAACGTGTCACATGTAGCCTCCTACAGACACGCCTTACAAACATGTCACATGTCACCTCCTACAAACATGACTTACAAACATGTCGCCTTTAACCTCCTACATACACGACTTACAAACATGTCACTTGTAACCTCCCAAATACTCGCCTTACAAACGTGTCACATGTAACCACCTACAGACACGCCTTACAAACATGTCACATGTCACCTCCTAAATACATGACTTACAAACATGTCGCCTGTAACCTCCTACATACACGACTTACAAACATGTCACCTGTAATATCCTACATACACGCCATACAAACATGTCACATGTCACCTCCTACATACATGACTTACAAACATGTCCCCTGTAACCTCGTACATACACGACTTACAAACATGTCACCTGTAAACTCCTACTTACATGACTTACAAACATGTCGCCTGTAACCTCCTATATACACGACTTACAAACATGTCACCTGTAATATCCTACAGACACGCCTTACAAACATGTCACGTGTAAGCTCCTACATACATGACTTACAAACATGTCACTTGTAACCTCCCACATTCACGCCTTACAAACGTGTCACATGTAGCCTCCTACAGACACGCCTTACAAACATGTCACATGTCACCTCCTACATACATGACTTACAAACATGTCACCTGTAATATCCTGCAGACACGCCTTACAAACATGTCACATGTCACCTCCTACATACATGACTTACAAACATGTCGCCTGTAACCTCCTACATACACGACTTACAAACATGTCACCTGTAACCTTCTACATACATGACTTACAAACATGACACCTGTAACCTCCTACATACATGACTTACAAACATGTCGCCTGTAACCTCCTACATACATGACTTACAAACATGTCACCTATAATATCCTACAGACACGCCTTACAAACAAGTCACATGTCACCTCCTACATACGTGACTTACAAACATGTCGTCTGTAACCTCCTACATACACGACTTACAAACATGTCACCTGTAACCTCCTACATACATGATTTACAAACATGTGACTTGTAACATCCCACATTCATGCCTTACAAACGTGTCACATGTAGCCTCCTACAGACACGCCTTACAAACATGTCACATGTCACCTCCTACAAACATGACTTACAAATATGTCGCCTTTAACCTCCTACATACACGACTTACAAACATGTCACTTGTAACCTCCCAAATACTCGCCTTACAACCGTGTCACCTGTAATATCCTGCAGACACGCCTTACAAACATGTCACATGTCACCTCCTACATACATGACTTACAAACATATCGCCTGTAACCTCCTACATACACGACTTACAAACATGTCACCTGTAACCTACTACATACATGACTTACAAACATGACACCTGTAACCTCCTACATACATGATTTACAAACATGTCGCCTGTAACCTCCTACATACATGACTTACAAACATGTCACCTATAATATCCTACAGACACGCCTTACAAACAAGTCACATGTCACCTCCTACATACGTGACTTACAAACATGTCGCCTGTAACCTCCTACATACACGACTTACAAACATGTCACCTGTAGCCTCCTACATACATGACTTACAAACATGTGACTTGTAACATCCCACATTCATGCCTTACAAACGTGTCACATGTAGCCTCCTACAGACACGCCTTACAAACATGTCACATGTCACCTCCTACAAACATGACTTACAAACATGTCGCCTTTAACCTCCTACATACACGACTTACAAACATGTCACTTGTAACCTCCCAAATACTCGCCTTACAAACGTGTCACATATAACCTCCTACAGACACGCCTTACAAACATGTCACATGTCACCTCCTAAATACATGACTTACAAACATGTCGCCTGTAACCTTCTACATACACGACTTACAAACATGTCACCTGTAATATCCTACATACACGCCATACAAACATGTCACATGTCACCTCCTACATACATGACTTACAAACATGTCCCCTGTAACCTCCTACATACACGACTTACAAACATGTCACCTGTAAACTCCTACATACATGACTTACAAACATGTCGCCTGTAACCTCCTACATACACGACTTACAAACATGTCACCTGTAATATCCTACAGACACGCCTTACAAACATGTCACATGTAACCTCCTACATACATGACTTACAAACATGTCACTTGTAACCTCCCACATTCACGCCTTACAAACGTGTCACATGTAGCCTCCTACAGACACGCCTTACAAACATGTCACATGTCACCTCCTACATACATGACTTACAAACATGTCACCTGTAATATCCTGCAGACACGCCTTACAAACATGTCACATGTCAGCTCCTACATACATGACTTACAAACATGTCGCCTGTAACCTCCTACATACACGACTTACAAACATGTCACCTGTAACCTTCTACATACATGACTTACAAACATGACACCTGTAACCTCCTACATACATGACTTACAAACATGTCACCTGTAATATCCTACAGACACGCCTTACAAACATGTCACGTGTAAGCTCCTACATACATGACTTACAAACATGTCACTTGTAACCTCCCACATTCACGCCTTACAAACGTGTCACATGTAGCCTCCTACAGACACGCCTTACAAACATGTCACATGTCACCTCCTACATACATGACTTACAAACATGTCACCTGTAATATCCTGCAGACACGCCTTACAAACATGTCACATGTCACCTCCTACATACATGACTTACAAACATGTCGCCTGTAACCTCCTACATACACGACTTACAAACATGTCACCTGTAACCTTCTACATACATGACTTACAAACATGTCACTTGTAACCTCCCACATACACGCCTTACAAAGATGTCGCCTGTAATCTCCTACATACACGACTGACAAACATGTCACCTGTAATATCCTACAGACACGCCTTACAAACATGTCACATGTCACCACCTACATACACGACTTACAAACATGTCACCTGTAATCTCCTACATAC
>CM026402.1:74489973-74511498 GCA_014843695.1 Archivesica marissinica | reverse complement strand
CACCCTACATACCCGACTTACAAACATGTCACCTGTAAACTCCTACATACACGACTTACAAACATGTCACCTGTAACCTGCAACATAGGTGACTTACCAACATGTCACCTGTAACCTCCTACAGACACGACATCTAAACATTTCACCTGTAACCTCCTACATACACGAATTACAACCATTTCACGTGTAACCTCCTTCATACACGACTTATACACATGTCACCTGTAACCTCCTACATACACGACTTACAAACATTTCACCTGTAACCTCCTACATACACGAATTACAACCATGTCACGTGTAACCTCCTTCATACACGACTTACACACATGTCACCTGTCACCTCCTACATACATGACTTACAAACATGTCGCCTGTAACATCATACATGCACGACTTACAAACAGTTCAGCTGTAATCTCCTACATACACGACTTACAAACATGACGCCTGTAACCTCCTACATACACGACATACAAACATTTCACCTGTAACTTCCTACATACATGACTTACAAACATGTCACATGTAACCTCCTACAGACACGACTTACAAACATGTCGCCTGTAAGATCCTACATACACCACTTACAAACATGACGCCTGTAACCTCCTACATACACGAATTACAAACATGTCAACTGTAACCTGCTCCATACATGACTTACAAACATATCGCCTGTAACATCCTACATACACGACTTACAAACATGTCACCTGTAACCTCCTACATACACGACTTACAAACATGTCACCTGTAACCTGCTACATACATGACTTACCAACATGTCACCAGTAACCTCCTGCAGAAACGACTTACACATATGTCACCTGTAACCTCCTACATACAGGACTTACAAACATGTCACCTGTAACTTCCTACAGACAGGACTTACAACCATGTCACCTGTAACCTCCTACATACACGACTTACACACATGTCACCTGTAACCTCCTACATACACGACTTACAAACATGTCACCTGTAACCTCCTACATACATGACTTACACACATGTCACCTGTAACCTCCTACGGACACGACTTACAACCATGTCACCTGTAACAGGCTACATACACGACTTACAAACATGTCACCTGTAACCTGCTGCATACACGACTTACAAACATGTCACCTGTAATATCCTACAGACACGCCTTACAAACATGTCACATGTCACCTCATACATACATGACTTACAAACATGTCGCATGTAACCTACTACATACACCACTTACAAACATGACGCCTGTAACCTCCTACCTACACGAATTACCAACATGTCACCTGTAACCTCCTACATACACGACTTACAAACATGTCACCTGTAACCTCCTACATACACGAATTACAAACATGTCAACTGTAACCTGCTCCATACATGACTTACAAACATGTCGCCTGTAACATCCTACATACACGACTTACAAACATGTCACCTGTAACCTCCTACCTACACGACTTGCAAACATGTCAACTGTAACCTGCTACATACATGACTTACCAACATTTCACCAGTAACCTCCTACAGAAACGACTTACAAACATGTCATCTGTAACCTGCTACATATACGACTTACACACATGTCACCTGTAACCTCCTACAGACACGACTTACACACATGTCACCTGTAACCTCCTACATACAAGACTTACAAACATGTCACCTGTAACAGGCTACATACACGACTTACAAACATGTCACCTGTAAGCTGCTGCATACGTGACTTACCAACATGTCACATGTAACCACCTACAGACACGACTTACAAACATGTCACATGTAACCTCCTACATACAGGACTTACAAACATGTCACCTGTAACCTCCTACAGACACGACATCTAAACATTTCACCTGTAACCTCCTACATACACGAATTACAACCATGTCACGTGTAACCTCCTTCATACACGACTTACACACATGTCACCTGTCACCTCCTACATACATGACTTACAAACATGTCGCCTGTAACATCATACATACACGACTTACGAACAGTTCAGCTGTAATCTCCTACATACACGACTTACAAACATGACGCATGTAACCTCCTACATACACGACATACAAACATTTCACCTGTAACTTCCTACATACATGACTTACAAACATGTCACCTGTAACCTCCTGCAGACAGGACTTACAATCATGTCGCCTGTAAGATCCTACATACACCACTTACAAACATAACGCCTGTAACCTCCTACATACACGAATTACAAACATGTCAACTGTAACCTGCTCCATACATGACTTACAAACATATCGCCTGTAACATCCTACATACACGACTTACAAACATGTCACCTGTAACCTCCTACATACACGACTTACAAACATGTCACCTGTATCTACTACATACATGACTTACCAACATGTCACCAGTAACCTCCTGCAGAAACGACTTACACATATGTCACCTGTAACCTCCTACATACAGGACTTACAAACATGTCACCTGTAACTTCCTACAGACAGGACTTACAACCATGTCACCTGTAACCTCCTAAATACACGACTTACACACATGTCACCTGTAACCTCCTACATACACGACTTACAAACATGTCACCTGTAACATCCTACATACACGACTTACACACATGTCACCTGTAACCTCCTACAGACACGACTTACAACCATGTCACCTGTAACCTCCTACATACACGACTTACACACATGTCACCTGTAACCTCCTACATACACGATTTACAAACATGTCACCTGTAACAGGCTACATACACGACTTACAAACATGTCACCTGTAACCTGCTGCATACACGACTTACAAACATGTCACCTGTAATATCCTACAGACACGCCTTACAAACATGTCACATGTCACCTCATACATACACGACTTACAAACATGTCGCATGTAACCTACTACATACACCACTTACAAACATGACGCCTGTAACCTCCTACCTACACGAATTACCAACATGTCACCTGTAACCTCCTACATACACGACTTACAAACATGTCACCTGTAACCTCCTACATACAGGACTTACAAACATGTCACCTGTAACCTCCTACAGACACGACATCTAAACATTTCACCAGTAACCTCCTACATACACGAATTACAACCATGTCACGTGTAACCTCCTACATACACGACTTACACACATGTCACCTGTAACCTCCTACATACACGACTTACAAATATGTCACCTTTACCAGGCTACATACACGACTTACAAACATGTCAGCTGTAACCTGCTACATACACGACTTAAAAACATGTCACCTGTAACATGCTACATACACGACTTACAAACCTGTCACCTGTAAACTGCTACATACATGACTTACCAACATGTCACCTGTAACCTCCTACATACACCACTTACAAACATGTCACCTGTAACATGCTACATACATGACTTACAAACATGTCACCTGTAAACTGCTACATACATAACTTACCAACATGTCACATGTAACCTCCTACATACACGACTTACAAACATGTCACCTGTAACCTGCTACATACATGACTTACAAACATGTCACCTGTAACCTCCTACATACACGACTTACAAACATGTCACCTGTAACCTGCTACATACGTGACTTACTAACATGTCACCAGTAACCTCCTACAGACACGACTTACAAACATGTCACCTGTAACCTCCTACATACAGGACTTACAAACATGTCACCTGTAACCTCCTACAGACACGACATGTAAACATTTCACCTGTAACCTCCTACATACACGAATTACAAACATGTCACGTGTAACCTCCTTCATACACGCCTTACAAACATGTCGCCTGTAACCTCCTACATACATGACTTACAAACATGTCACCTGTAACATCCTATATACACGCCTTACAAACATGTCACATGTAACCTCCTACAGACACGCCTTACAAACATGTCACATGTCACCTCCTACATACATGACTTACAAATATGTCGCCTGTAAACTCCTACATACACGACTTACAAACGTGTCACCTGTAATATCCTACAGACACGCCTTACAAACATGTCACATGTCACCTCCTACATACATGACTTACAAACATGTCGCCTGTAACCTCCTACATACACGACTTACAAACATGTCACCTGTAGCCTGCTACATACATGACTTACAAGCATGTCACTTGTAACCTCCCACATACACTCCTTACAAACATGTCGCCTGTAACCTCCTACATACACGACTTACAAACATGTCACCTGTAATGTCCTACAGACACGCCTTACAAACATGTCACCTGTAACCTCCTACAGACACGACATCTAAACATTTCACCTGTAACCTCCTACATACACGAATTACAACCATATCACGTGTAACCTCCTTCATACACGACTTATACACATGTCACCTGTAACCTCCTACATACACGACTTACAAACATTTCACCTGTAACCTCCTACATACACGAATTACAACCATGTCACGTGTAACCTCCTTCATACACGACTTACACACATGTCACCTGTCACCTCCTACATACATGACTTACAAACATGTCGCCTGTAACATCATACATACACGACTTACAAACAGTTCAGCTGTAATCTCCTACATACACGACTTACAAACATGACGCCTGTAACATCCTACATACACGACATACAAACATTTCACCTGTAACTTCCTACATACATGACTTACAAACATGTCACCTGTAACCTCCTACAGACACCACTTACAATCATGACGCCTGTAACCTCCTACCTACACGAATTACCAACATGTCACTAGTAACCTCCTACATACACGAATTACAAACATGTCAACTGTAACCTGCTCCATACATGACTTACAAACATGTCGCCTGTAACATCCTACATACACGACTTACAAACATGTCACCTGTAACCTGCTACATACATGACTTACCAACATGTCACCAGTAACCTCCTGCAGAAACGAATTACAAACATGTCAACTGTAACCTGCTCCATACATGACTTACAAACATGTCGCCTGTAACCTCCTACCTACACGAATTACCAACATGTCACCTGTAATCTCCTACATACACGACTTACAAACATGTCACCTGTAACATCCTACATACACGACTTACACACATGTCACCTGTAACCTCCTACAGACACGACTTACAACCATGTCACCAGTAACCTCCTACATACACGACTTACACACATGTCACCTGTAACCTCCTACATACACGATTTACAAACATGTCACCTGTAACAGGCTACATACACGACTTACAAACATGTCACCTGTAACCTGCTGCATACACGACTTACAAACATGTCACCTGTAATATCCTACAGACACGCCTTACAAACATGTCACATGTCACCTCATACATACACGACTTACAAACATGTCGTATGTAACCTACTACATACACCACTTACAAACATGTCGCCTGTAACATCATACATACACGACTTACAAACAGTTCAGCTGTAATCTCCTACATACACGACTTACAAACATGACGCCTGTAACATCCTACATACACGACATACAAACATTTCACCTGTAACTTCCTACATACATGACTTACAAACATGTCACCTGTAACCTCCTACAGACACCACTTACAATCATGACGCCTGTAACCTCCTACCTACACGAATTACCAACATGTCACTTGTAACCTCCTACATACACGAATTACAAACATGTCAACTGTAACCTGCTCCATACATGACTTACAAACATGTCGCCTGTAACATCCTACATACACGACTTACAAACATGTCACCTGTAACCTGCTACATACATGACTTACCAACATGTCACCAGTAACCTCCTGCAGAAACGAATTACAAACATGTCAACTGTAACCTGCTCCATACATGACTTACAAACATGTCGCCTGTAACCTCCTACCTACACGAATTACCAACATGTCACCTGTAACCTCCTACATACACGACTTACAAACATGTCACCTGTAACATCCTACATACAGGACTTACACACATGTCACCTGTAACCTCCTACAGACACGACTTAAAACCATGTCACCTGTAACCTCCTACATACACGACTTACACACATGTCACCTGTAACCTCCTACATACACGATTTACAAACATGTCACCTGTAACAGGCTACATACACGACTTACAAACATGTCACCTGTAACCTGCTGCATACACGACTTACAAACATGTCACCTGTAATATCCTACAGACACGCCTTACAAACATGTCACATGTCACCTCATACATACACGACTTACAAACATGTCGTATGTAACCTACTACATAC
The DNA here is from genome assembly GCA_014843695.1 of Archivesica marissinica. Classification (NCBI taxonomy): domain Eukaryota; kingdom Metazoa; phylum Mollusca; class Bivalvia; order Venerida; family Vesicomyidae; genus Archivesica; species Archivesica marissinica. The sequence continues at coordinate 74,505,255 of CM026402.1, read as the reverse complement.
ACCACTTACAAACATGACGCCTGTAACCTCCTACCTACACGAATTACCAACATGTCACCTGTAACCTCCTACATACACGACTTACAAACATGTCACCTGTAACCTCCTACATACAGGACTTACAAACATGTCACCTGTAACCTCCTACAGACACGACATCTAAACATTTCACCTGTAACCTCCTACATACACGAATTACAACCATGTCACGTGTAACCTCCTACATACACGACTTACACACATGTCACCTGTAACCTCCTACATACACGACTTACAAATATGTCACCTGTACCAGGCTACATACACGACTTACAAACATGTCAGCTGTAACCTGCTACATACACGACTTAAAAACATGTCACCTGTAACATGCTACATACACGACTTACAAACCTGTCACCTGTAAACTGCTACATACATGACTTACCAACATGTCACCTGTAACCTCCTACATACACCACTTACAAACATGTCACCTGTAACATGCTACATACATGACTTACAAACATGTCACCTGTAAACTGCTACATACATGACTTACCAACATGTCACATGTAACCTCCTACATACACGACTTACAAACATGTCACCTGTAACCTGCTACATACATGACTTACAAACATGTCACCTGTAACCTCCTACATACACGACTTACAAACATGTCACCTGTAACCTGCTACATACGTGACTTACTAACATGTCACCTGTAACCTCCTACAGACACGACTTACAAACATGTCACCTGTAACCTCCTACATACAGGACTTACAAACATGTCACCTGTAACCTCCTACAGACACGACATGTAAACATTTCACCTGTAACCTCCTACATACACGAATTACAAACATGTCACGTGTAACCTCCTTCATACACGCCTTACAAACATGTCGCCTGTAACCTCCTACATACATGACTTACAAACATGTCACCTGTAACATCCTATATACACGCCTTACAAACATGTCACTTGTAACCTCCTACAGACACGCCTTACAAACATGTCACATGTCACCTCCTACATACATGACTTACAAATATGTCGCCTGTAACCTCCTACATACACGACTTACAAACGTGTCACCTGTAATATCCTACAGACACGCCTTACAAACATGTCACATGTCACCTCCTACATACATGACTTACAAACATGTCACCTGTAACCTGCTACATACATGACTTACAAACATGTCACCTGTAACCTCCTACATACACGACTTACAAACATGTCACCTGTAACCTGCTACATACGTGACTTACTAACATGTCACCTGTAACCTCCTACAGACACGACTTACAAACATGTCACCTGTAACCTCCTACATACAGGACTTACAAACATGTCACCTGTAACCTCCTACAGACACGACATGTAAACATTTCACCTGTAACCTCCTACATACACGAATTACAAACATGTCACGTGTAACCTCCTTCATACACGCCTTACAAACATGTCGCCTGTAACCTCCTACATACATGACTTACAAACATGTCACCTGTAACATCCTATATACACGCCTTACAAACATGTCACTTGTAACCTACTACAGACACGCCTTACAAACATGTCACATGTCACCTCCTACATACATGACTTACAAATATGTCGCCTGTAACCTCCTACATACACGACTTACAAACGTGTCACCTGTAATATCCTACAGACACGCCTTACAAACATGTCACATGTCACCTCCTACATACATGACTTACAAACATGTCACCTGTAACCTGCTACATACATGACTTACAAGCATGTCACTTGTAACCTCCCACATACACTCCTTACAAACATGTCGCCTGTAACCTCCTACATACACGACTTACAAACATGTCACCTGTAATGTCCTACAGACACGCCTTACAAACATGTCACCTGTAACCTCCTACAGACACGACATCTAAACATTTCACCTGTAACCTCCTACATACACGAATTACAACCATGTCACGTGTAACCTCCTTCATACACGACTTATACACATGTCACCTGTAACCTTCTACATACACGACTTACAAACATTTCACCTGTAACCTCCTACATACACGAATTACAACCATGTCACGTGTAACCTCCTTCATACACGACTTACACACATGTCACCTGTCACCTCCTACATACATGACTTACAAACATGTCGCCTGTAACATCATACATACACGACTTACAAACAGTTCAGCTGTAATCTCCTACATACACGACTTACAAACATGACGCCTGTAACATCCTACATACACGACATACAAACATTTCACCTGTAACTTCCTACATACATGACTTACAAACATGTCACCTGTAACCTCCTACAGACACCACTTACAATCATGACGCCTGTAACCTCCTACCTACACGAATTACCAACATGTCACTTGTAACCTCCTACATACACGAATTACAAACATGTCAACTGTAACCTGCTCCATACATGACTTACAAACATGTCGCCTGTAACATCCTACATACACGACTTACAAACATGTCACCTGTAACCTCCTACATACACGACTTACAAACATGTCACCTGTAACCTGCTACATACATGACTTACCAACATGTCACCAGTAACCTCCTGCAGAAACGAATTACAAACATGTCAACTGTAACCTGCTCCATACATGACTTACAAACATGTCGCCTGTAACCTCCTACCTACACGAATTACCAACATGTCACCTGTAACCTCCTACATACACGACTTACAAACATGTCACCTGTAACCTCCTACATACACGACTTACAAACATGTCACCTGTAACCTGCTACATACGTGACTTACCAACATGTCACCTGTAATCTCCTACAGAAACGACTTACAAACATGTCACATGTAACCTCCTACCTACACGAATTACCAACATGTCACCTGTAACCTCCTACATACACGACTTACAAACATGTCACCTGTAACCTCCTACATACACGAATTACAAACATGTCAACTGTAACCTGCTCCATACATGACTTACAACTATGTCGCCTGTAACATCCTACATACAAGACTTACAAACATGTCACCTGTAACCTCCTACATACACGACTTGCAAACATGTCAACTGTAACCTGCTACATACATGACTTACCAACATTTCACCAGTAACCTCCTACAGAAACGACTTACACATATGTCACCTGTAACCTCCTACATACATGACTTACAAACATGTCACCTGTAACTTCCTATAGACACGACTTACAACCATGTCACCTGTAACCTCCTACATACACGACTTACACACATGTCACCTGTAACCTCCTACATACACGACTTACAAACATGTCACCTGTAACCTGCTACATACACGACTTACACACATGTCACCTGTAACCTCCTACAGACACGACTTACAACCATGTCACCTGTAACCTCCTACATACACGACTTACACACATGTCACCTGTAACCTCCTACATACAAGACTTACAAACATGTCACCTGTAACAGGCTACATACACGACTTACAAACATGTCACCTGTAAGCTGCTGCATACACGACTTACAAACATGTCACCTGTAACATGCTACATACATGACTTACAAATATGTCGCCTGTAACACCCTACATACACGACTTACAAACATGTCACCTGTAACCTCCTACATACACGACTTACACACATGTCACCTGTAACCTGCTACATACGTGACTTACCAACATGTCACATGTAACCTCCTACAGACACGACTTACAAACATGTCACATGTAACCTCCTACATACAGGACTTACAAACATGTCACCTGTAACCTCCTACAGACACGACATCTAAACATTTCACCTGTAACCTCCTACATACACGAATTACAACCATGTCACGTGTAACCTCTTTCATACACGACTTACACACATGTCACCTGTCACCTCCTACATACATGACTTACAAACATGTCGCCTGTAACATCATACATACACGACTTACAAACAGTTCAGCTGTAATCTCCTACATACACGACTTACAAACATGACGCATGTAACCTCCTACATACACGACATACAAACATTTCACCTGTAACTTCCTACATACATGACTTACAAAAAAGTCACCTGTAACCTCCTACAGACACGACTTACAAACATGTCGCCTGTAAGATCCTACATACACCACTTACAAACATGACGCCTGTAACCTCCTACATACACGAATTACAAACATGTCAACTGTAACCTGCTCCATACATGACTTACAAACATATCGCCTGTAACATCCTACATACACGACTTACAAACATGTCACCTGTAACCTCCTACATACACGACTTACAAACATGTCACCTGTAACCTGCTACATACATGACATACCAACATGTCACCAGTAACCTCCTGCAGAAACGACTTACACATATGTCACCTGTAATCTCCTACATACAGGACTTACAAACATGTCACCTGTAACTTCCTACAGACAGGACTTACAACCATGTCACCTGTAACCTCCTAAATACACGACTTACACACATGTCACCTGTAACCTCCTACATACACGACTTACAAACATGTCACCTGTAACATCCTACATACAGGACTTACACACATGTCACCTGTAACCTCCTACAGACACGACATCTAAACATTTCACCTGTAACCTCCTACATACACGACTTACAAACGTGTCACCTGTAATATCCTACAGACACGCCTTACAAACATGTCACATGTCACCTCCTACATACATGATTTACACACATGTCGCCTGTAATCTCCTACATACACGACTTACAAACATGTCACCTGTAATATCCTACAGACACGCCTTACAAACATGTCACATGTCACCTCCTACATACATGACTTACAAACATGGCGCCTGTAACAATCATACATACACGACTTACAAACAGTTCACCTGTAATCTCCTACATACAGGACTTACAAACATGACGCCTGTAACCTCCTACATACACGACTTACAAACATTTCACCTGTAACTTCCTACATACATGACTTACAAACATGTCACCTGTAACCTCCTACAGACACGACTTACAAACATGTCGCCTGAAAGATCCTACATACACCAATTACAAACATGACGCCTGTAACCTCCTACCTACACGAATTACCAACATGTCACCTGTAACCTCCTACTTACTCGACTTACAAACATTTCACCTGTAACCTGCTCCATACATGACTTACAAACATGTCGCCTGTAACATCCTACATACACGACTTACAAACATGTCACCTGTAACCTCCTACAAACACGATTTACAAACATGTCACCTGTAACCTGCTACATACATGACTTACCAACATGTCACCTGTAACCTCCTACAGACAAGACTTACACATATGTCACCTGTAACCTCCTACATACATGACTTACAAACATGTCACCTGTAACCTCGTAAAGACACGACATACAAACATTTCACCTGTTCGACTTACAAACATTTCACCTGTAACCTCCTACAGACACGACTTACAACCATGTCACCTATAACCTCCTACATACACGACTTACACACATGTCACATGTAACCTCCTACATACACGACTTACAAACATGTCACCTGTAGCAGGCTACATACACGACTTACAAACATGTCACCTGTAACCTGCTACATACCCGACTTACAAACATGTCACCTGTAATCTGCTACATACACGACTTACAAAGGTGTCACCTGTAACCTTCTACATACATGACTTACAAACATGTCACCTGTAACCTCATACATACTCGACTTACAAACATTTCACTTGTAACCTCCTACATAAATGACTTACAAACATTTCACCTGTAACCTCCTACAGACACGACTTACAAACATGTCACAAGTAACCTCCTACAGACACGACATACAAACATGTCACCTATAACCTCCTACAGACACGACTTACAAACATGTCACCTATAACCTCCTACAGACACGACTTACAAACATATCACCTGTAACCTCCTTCATACACGCCTTACAAACATGTCGCCTGTAACCTCCTACATACATGACTTACAAACATGTCACCTGTAACATCCTATATACACGCCTTACAAACATGTCACTTGTAACCTCCTACAGACACGCCTTACAAACATGTCACATGTCACCTCCTACATACATGACTTACAAATATGTCGCCTGTAACCTCCTACATACACGACTTACAAACGTGTCACCTGTAATATCCTACAGACACGCCTTACAAACATGTCACATGTCACCTCCTACATACATGACTTACAAACATGTCGCCTGTAACCTCCTACATACACGACTTACAAACATGTCACCTGTAACCTGCTACATACATGACTTACAAGCATGTCACTTGTAACCTCCCACATACACTCCTTACAAACATGTCGCCTGTAACCTCCTACATACACGACTTACAAACATGTCACCTGTAATGTCCTACAGACACGCCTTACAAACATGTCACCTGTAACCTCCTACAGACACGACATCTAAACATTTCACCTGTAACCTCCTACATACACGAATTACAACCATGTCACGTGTAACCTCCTTCATACACGACTTATACACATGTCACCTGTAACCTTCTACATACACGACTTACAAACATTTCACCTGTAACCTCCTACATACACGAATTACAACCATGTCACGTGTAACCTCCTTCATACACGACTTACACACATGTCACCTGTCACCTCCTACATACATGACTTACAAACATGTCGCCTGTAACTCATACATACACGACTACAAACAGTTCAGCTGTAATCTCCTACATACACGACTTACAAACATGACGCCTGTAACATCCTACATACACGACATACAAACATTTCACCTGTAACTTCCTACATACATGACTTACAAACATGTCACCTGTAACCTCCTACAGACACCACTTACAATCATGACGCCTGTAACCTCCTACCTACACGAATTACCAACATGTCACTTGTAACCTCCTACATACACGAATTACAAACATGTCAACTGTAACCTGCTCCATACATGTCTTACAAACATGTCGCCTGTAACATCCTACATACACGACTTACAAACATGTCACCTGTAACCTCCTACATACACGACTTACAAACATGTCACCTGTAACCTGCTACATACATGACTTACCAACATGTCACCAGTAACCTCCTGCAGAAACGAATTACAAACATGTCAACTGTAACCTGCTCCATACATGACTTACAAACATGTCGCCTGTAACCTCCTACCTACACGAATTACCAACATGTCACCTGTAACCTCCTACATACACGACTTACAAACATGTCACCTGTAACCTCCTACATACACGACTTACAAACATGTCACCTGTAACCTGCTACATAGGTGACTTACCAACATGTCACCTGTAACCTCCTACAGAAACGACTTACAAACATGTCACATGTAACCTCCTACCTACACGAATTACCAACATGTCACCTGTAACCTCCTACATACACGACTTACAAACATGTCACCTGTAACCTCCTACATACACGAATTACAAACATGTCACCTGTAACCTGCTCCATACATGACTTACAACTATGTCGCCTGTAACATCCTACATACACGACTTACAAACATGTCACCTGTAACCTCCTACATACACGACTTGCAAACATGTCAACTGTAACCTGCTACATACATGACTTACCAACATTTCACCAGTAACCTCCTACAGAAACGACTTACACATATGTCACCTGTAACCTCCTACATACATGACTTACAAACATGTCACCTGTAACTTCCTACAGACACGACTTACAAACATGTCACCTGTAACCTCCTACATACACGACTTACAACATGTCACCTGTAACCTCCTACATACACGACTTACAAACATGTCACCTGTAACCTCCTACATACACGACTTACACACATGTCACCTGTAACCTCCTACATACACGACTTACAACCATGTCACCTGTAACCTCCTACATACACGACTTACACACATGTCACCTGTAACCTCCTACATACACGACTTACAAACATGTCACCTGTAACAGGCTACATACACGACTTACAAACATGTCACCTGTAACCTGCTACATACACGACTTACAAACATGTCACCTGTAACATGCTACATACATGACTTACAAATATGTCGCCTGTAACATCCTACATACACGACTTACAAACATGTCACCTGTAACCTCCTACATACACGACTTACAAACATGTCACCTGTAACCTGCTACATACGTGACTTACCAACATGTCACATGTAACCTCCTACAGACACGACTTACAAACATGTCACATGTAACCTCCTACATACAGGACTTACAAACATGTCACCTGTAACCTCCTACAGACACGACATCTAAACATTTCACCTGTAACCTCCTACATACACGAATTACAACCATGTCACGTGTAACCTCTTTCATACACGACTTACACACATGTCACCTGTCACCTCCTACATACATGACTTACAAACATGTCGCCTGTAACATCATACATACACGACTTACAAACAGTTCAGCTGTAATCTCCTACATACACGACTTACAAACATGACGCCTGTAACCTCCTACATACACGACATACAAACATTTCACCTGTAACTTCCTACATACATGACTTACAAACATGTCACATGTAACCTCCTACAGACACGACTTACAAACATGTCGCCTGTAAGATCCTACATACACCACTTACAAACATGACGCCTGTAACCTCCTACATACACGAATTACAAACATGTCAACTGTAACCTGCTCCATACATGACTTACAAACATATCGCCTGTAACATCCTACATACACGACTTACAAACATGTCACCTGTAACCTCCTACATACACGACTTACAAACATGTCACCTGTAACCTGCTACATACATGACTTACCAACATGTCACCAGTAACCTCCTGCAGAAACGACTTACACATATGTCACCTGTAATCTCCTACATACAGGACTTACAAACATGTCACCTGTAACTTCCTACAGACAGGACTTACAACCATGTCACCTGTAACCTCCTAAATACACGACTTACACACATGTCACCTGTAACCTCCTACATACACGACTTACAAACATGTCACCTGTAACATCCTACATACAGGACTTACACACATGTCACCTGTAACCTCCTACAGACACGACATCTAAACATTTCACCTGTAACCTCCTACATACACGACTTACAAACGTGTCACCTGTAATATCCTACAGACACGCCTTACAAACATGTCACATGTCACCTCCTACATACATGACTTACACACATGTCGCCTGTAATCTCCTACATACACGACTTAAAAACATGTCACCTGTAATATCCTACAGACACGCCTTACAAACATGTCACATGTCACCTCCTACATACATGACTTACAAACATGGCGCCTGTAACAATCATACATACACGACTTACAAACAGTTCACCTGTATCTCCTACATACAGGACTTACAAACATGACGCCTGTAACCTCCTACATACACGACTTACAAACATTTCACCTGTAACTTCCTACATACATGACTTACAAACATGTCACCTGTAACCTCCTACAGACACGACTTACAAACATGTCGCCTGAAAGATCCTACATACACCAATTACAAACATGACGCCTGTAACCTCCTACCTACACGAATTACCAACATGTCACCTGTAACCTCCTACTTACACGACTTACAAACATTTCACCTGTAACCTGCTCCATACATGACTTACAAACATGTCGCCTGTAACATCCTACATACACGACTTACAAACATGTCACCTGTAACCTCCTACAAACACGATTTACAAACATGTCACTTGTAACCGGCTACATACATGACTTACCAACATGTCACCTGTAACCTCCTACAGACAGGACTTACACATATGTCACCTGTAACCTCCTACATACATGACTTACAAACATGTCACCTGTAACCTCGTAAAGACACGACATTTTTGTTCTACATACACGACTTACAAACATTTCACCTGTAACCTCCTACATACACGACTTACAACCATGTCACCTGTAACCTCCTACATACACGACTTACACACATGTCACATGTAACCTCCTACATACACGACTTACAAACATGTCACCTGTAGCAGGCTACATACACGACTTACAAACATGTCACCTGTAACCTGCTACATACACGACTTACAAACATGTCACCTGTAACCTGCTACATACACGACTTACAAAGGTGTCACCTGTAACCTCATACATACTCGACTTACAAACATTTCACTTGTAACCTCCTACATAAATGACTTACAAACATTTCACCTGTAACCTCCTACAGACACGACTTACAAACATGTCACAAGTAACCTCCTACATACACGACTTACAAACATGTCACCTATAACCTCCTACAGACACGACTTACAAACATGTCACCTATAACCTCCTACAGACACGACTTACAAACATATCACCTGTAACCTCCTTCATACACGCCTTACAAACATGTCGCCTGTAACCTCCTACATACATGACTTACAAACATGTCACTTGTAACATCCTATATACACGCCTTACAAACATGTCACTTGTAACCTCCTACAGACACGCCTTACAAACATGTCACATGTCACCTCCTACATACATGACTTACAAACATGTCGCCTGTAACCTCCTACATACACGACTTACAAACATGTCACCTGTAATCTCCTACATACATGACTTACAAACATGTCACTTGTAACCTCCTACATACACGCCTTACAAACATGTCGCCTGTAACCTCCTACATACACGACTTACAAACATGTCACATGTAACCTGCTACATAAATTACTTACAAGCATGTCACTTGTAACCTCCTACATACACTACTTACAAACATGTCACCTGTAACCTCCTACATACACGATTTACAAACATTTCACATGTAGTGTCCTACATACATGACTTACAAACATGTCTCCTGTAACCTCCTACATACACGACATATAAACATTTCACCTGTAACTTCCTACATACATGAATTACAAACATGTCACGTGTAACCTCCTTCATACACGACTTATAAACATGTCGCCTGTAAGATTCTACATACACGACTTACAAACATTTCGCCTGTAACCTCCTACATACACGAATTACAAACATGTCAAGTGTAACCTGCTTCATACATGACTTACAAACATGTCAACTGTCAGCTCTACATACATGACTTATAAACATGTCGCTGTAAACTCATCATACAGACTTACAAGTTCAGCGGTATCTAATGCAGAATTACAAATATGTCGCCTGTAACATTCCTAATACAGACTTACAAACATTTCACCTTTAATTCCTACAGGACTTACAAAATGTCACTGTAAAATCTAATACACGATACATCATGCCGCCTGTAACCTTACTACCGAATTACAAACATGTAACTCTGTAACTCTAATACACGATTACACCTGTCAACTTAACATGGCCATACAAATGTCTTAAACATGTGCCTTTAAATCCAATACACGACTTACAAACATGTCACCTGTAACTTGCTAATACATGATTACAAACGTTTCACATGTAACCTTCTACATACATGACTTACAAACATGTCGCCTGTAACCTGCTACATACATGACTTACAAACATGTCACCTGTAATATCCTACATACACGACTTACAAACATGTCACATGTAACCTCCTACATACATGACTTACAAACATGTCGCCTTTAACATTCTACATACATGACTTACAAACATGTCGCCTGTAACCCCCTACATACACGACTTACAAACATGTCACCTGTAACCTCCTACATACACGACTTACAAACATGTCACCTGTAACTGCTACATACGTGACTTACCAACATGTCACCTGTAACCTCCTACAGACACGATTGACAAACATGTCACATGTAACCTCCTACATACAGGAATTACAAACATGTCACCTGTAACCTGCTCCTACATGAACTTACAACTATGTCGCCTGTAAATCCTAAATACACGACTTACAACCATGTCACAGAACCTCATAATACAAGTACTTGCAAACAGGTCAACTGTAACCGCTAATACAGACTACCAAACATTCACCGTAACTCCTACAGAAACGACTAAATATGTCAACTGTTCTTCACCTCCTACTACATGACTACAAAAATGTCACCTGTAAACTTCCGACAGACACGACTTACAACCATGTAAATGTAACCTCCATCCCCGACTTAACAAAGTTCCTTTTAACTCCTATACACGATTACAAAATGTCACCTGTTAACTGCTACATACACGACTTACACACATGTCACCTGTAACCTCCTACAGACACGACTTACAACCATGTCACCTGTAACCTCCTACATACACGACTTACACACATGTCACCTGTAACCTCCTACATACAAGACTTACAAACATGTCACCTGTAACAGGCTACATACACGACTTACAAACATGTCACCTGTAAGCTGCTGCATACACGACTTACAAACATGTCACCTGTAACATGCTACATACATGACTTACAAATATGTCGCCTGTAACACCCTACATACACGACTTACAAACATGTCACCTGTAACCTCCTACATACACGACTTACACACATGTCACCTGTAACCTGCTACATACGTGACTTACCAACATGTCACATGTAACCTCCTACAGACACGACTTACAAACATGTCACATGTAACCTCCTACATACAGGACTTACAAACATGTCACCTGTAACCTCCTACAGACACGACATCTAAACATTTCACCTGTAACCTCCTACATACACGAATTACAACCATGTCACGTGTAACCTCTTTCATACACGACTTACACACATGTCACCTGTCACCTCCTACATACATGACTTACAAACATGTCGCCTGTAACATCATACATACACGACTTACAAACAGTTCAGCTGTAATCTCCTACATACACGACTTACAAACATGACGCATGTAACCTCCTACATACACGACATACAAACATTTCACCTGTAACTTCCTACATACATGACTTACAAAAAAGTCACCTGTAACCTCCTACAGACACGACTTACAAACATGTCGCCTGTAAGATCCTACATACACCACTTACAAACATGACGCCTGTAACCTCCTACATACACGAATTACAAACATGTCAACTGTAACCTGTCCATACCATGACCTAAAAACATATCGCCTGTAACCTACATACAGACGGACACACATGTCACCTGTAACCTTCTACCATAACGATTACAACATGTCACCGGTAACCTTGCTACATCACATGACATTACCAAACAATTTCACAGTAACTCCTGCAGAAAGACTAAACCTAGTCACCTGTAATCGAACTACATAAGGAACTTAAAAACATGTAACATGAAACTTCTACAGCAGGATACAACAATGGTCACCTGTCCATCCTAACTACACGACTTACACACAGTCACCTGACCTCATAAGCATACACGATCTTACAAAAACAGTAACCTGTCACATCATACATAAAGGCCTTACACAATGCCCGGTAACTCCTCAGACACGACATCTAAACATTTCACCCCCTGTAACCTCCTACATACACGTCTTACAAATATGTCAACTGTAATCTCCTACATACATGACTTACAAACATGTCACTTGTAACCTCCCACATACACGCCTTACAAACATGTCGCCTGTAACCTCCTACATACACGACTTACAAACATGTCACCTGTAATATCCTAAGGACACGCCTTACAAACATGTCACATGTCACCTCCTACATACATGACTTACAAACATGTCGCCTGTAACATCATACATACACGACTTACACACATGTCACCTGTAATGTCCTACATACACGACTTACAAACATGAAGCCTGTAACCTCCTACATACACGACTTACAAACATTTCACCTGTAACTTCCTACATACATGACTTACAAACATGTCACCTGTAACCTCCTACAGACACGACTTACAAACATGTCGCCTGAAAGATCCTACATACACCAATTACAAACATGACGCCTGTAACCTCCTACCTACACGAATTACCAACATGTCACCTGTAACCTCCTACTTACTCGACTTACAAACATTTCACCTGTAACCTGCTCCATACATGACTTACAAACATGTCGCCTGTAACATCCTACATACACGACTTACAAACATGTCACCTGTAACCTCCTACAAACACGATTTACAAACATGTCACCTGTAACCTGCTACATACATGACTTACCAACATGTCACCTGTAACCTCCTACAGACAAGACTTACACATATGTCACCTGTAACCTCCTACATACACGACTTACAAACATTTCACCTGTAACCTCCTACAGACACGACTTACAACCATGTCACCTATAACCTCCTACATACACGACTTACACACATGTCACATGTAACCTCCTACATACACGACTTACAAACATGTCACCTGTAGCAGGCTACATACACGACTTACAAACATGTCACCTGTAACCTGCTACATACCCGACTTACAAACATGTCACCTGTAATCTGCTACATACACGACTTACAAAGGTGTCACCTGTAACCTTCTACATACATGACTTACAAACATGTCACCTGTAACCTCATACATACTCGACTTACAAACATTTCACTTGTAACCTCCTACATAAATGACTTACAAACATTTCACCTGTAACCTCCTACATACACGACTTACAAACATGTCACATGTAACCTTCTACATACATGACTTACAAACATGTCACCTGTAACCTCCTACATACATGACTTACAAACATGTCACCTGTAATATCCTACAGACACGACTTACAAACATGTCACGTGTAAGCTCCTTCATACATGACTTACAAACATGTCGCTTGTAACCTCCTACATTCATGACTTACAAACGTGTCACTTGTAGCATCCTATATACACGCCTTACAAACATGTCACATGTAACCTCCTACAGACACGCCTTACAAACATGTCACATGTCACCTCCTACATACATGACTTACAAACATGTCGCCTGTAACCTCCTACATACACGACTTACAAACATGTCACCTGTAATCTGCTACATACATGACTTACAAACATGTCACTTGTAACCTCCCACATACACGCCTTACAAACATGTCGCCTGTAACCTCCTACATACACGACTTACAAACATGTTACATGTAATATCCTACAGACACTACATACAAACATGTCACATGTAACCTCCTACAGACACGACATACAAACATGTCACCTGTAACCTCCTACAGACACGATTTACAAACATTTCACATGTAGCCTCCAACATACATGACTTACAAACATGTCTCCTGTAACCTCCTACATACACGACATACAAACATTTCACCTGTAACTTCCTACATACATGACTTACAAACATGTCATGTAACCTCCTACAGAC
>CM026402.1:74441398-74488973 GCA_014843695.1 Archivesica marissinica | reverse complement strand
ACTTACAAACATGTCACATGTAACCTCCTACATACAGGACTTACAAACATGTCACCTGTAACCTCCTACAGACACGACATCTAAACATTTCACCTGTAACCTCCTACATACACGAATTACAACCATGCCATGTGTAACCTCCTTCATACACGCCTTACAAACATGTCGCCTGTAACCTCCTACATACATGACTTACAAACATGTCACTTGTAACATCCTATATACACGCCTTACAAACATGTCACATGTAACCTCATACAGACACGCCTTACAAATATGTCGCCTGTAACCTCCTACATACACGACTTACAAACGTGTCACCTGTAATATCCTACAGACACGCCTTACAAACATGTCACATGTCACCTCCTACATACATGACTTACACACATGTCGCCTGTAACCTCCTACATACACGACTTACAAACATGTCACCTGTAATATCCTACAGACACGCCTTACAAACATGTCACATGTCACCTCCTACATACATGACTTACAAACATGGCGCCTGTAACAATCATACATACACGACTTACAAACAGTTCCCTGTAATCTCCTACATACAGACTTACAAACATGACGCCTGTAACCTCCTACTACACGACTACAAACTTTCACCTGTAACTTCCTACATACATGACTTACAACAGTCACCTGTAACCTCCTACAGACACGACTTACAAACATGTCGCCTGAAAGATCCTACATACACCAATTACAAACATGACGCCTGTAACCTCCTACCTACACGAATTACCAACATGTCACCTGTAACCTCCTACTTACACGACTTACAAACATTTCACCTGTAACCTGCTCCATACATGACTTACAAACATGTCGCCTGTAACATCCTACATACACGACTTACAAACATGTCACCTGTAACCTCCTACAAACACGATTTACAAACATGTCACTTGTAACCGGCTACATACATGACTTACCAACATGTCACCTGTAACCTCCTACAGACAGGACTTACACATATGTCACCTGTAACCTCCTACATACATGACTTACAAACATGTCACCTGTAACCTCGTAAAGACACGACATACAAACATTTCACCTGAATCCTCCTACATACACGACTTACAAACATTTCACCTGTAACCTCCTACAGACACGACTTATAACCATGTCACCTATAACCTCCTACATACACGACTTACACACATGTCACATGTAACCTCCTACATACACGACTTACAAACATGTCACCTGTAGCAGGCTACATACACGACTTACAAACATGTCACCTGTAACCTGCTACATACCCGACTTACAAACATGTCACCTGTAACCTGCTACATACACGACTTACAAAGGTGTCACCTGTAACCTCATACATACTCGACTTACAAACATTTCACTTGTAACCTCCTACATAAATGACTTACACACATTTCACCTGTAACCTCCTACAGACACGACTTACAAACATGTCACAAGTAACCTCCTACATACACGACTTACAAACATTTCACCTGTAACCTACTACATACATGACTTACAAATATGTCACCTGTAACCTCCTACAGACAGGACTTACAAACATGTCACCTGTAACCTCCTACATACACGACTTACAAACATATCACCTGTAACCTCCTACAGACACGACTTACAAACATGTCACAAGTAACCTCCTACAGACACGACATACAAACATGTCACCTATAACCTCCTACAGACACGACTTACAAACATGTCACCTATAACCTCCTACAGACACGACTTACAAACATATCACCTGTAACCTCCTTCATACACGCCTTACAAACATGTCGCCTGTAACCTCCTACATACATGACTTACAAACATGTCACTTGTAACATCCTATATACACGCCTTACAAACATGTCACATGTAACCTCCTACAGACACGCCTTACAAACATGTCACATGTCACCTCCTACATACATGACTTACAAACATGTCGCCTGTAACCTCCTACATACACGACTTACAAACATGTCACCTGTAATCTGCTACATACATGACTTACAAACATGTCACTTGTAACCTCCCACATACACGCCTTACAAACATGTCGCCTGTAACCTCCTACATACACGACTTACAAACATGTTACATGTAATATCCTACAGACACTACATACAAACATGTCACATGTAACCTCCTACAGACACGACATACAAACATGTCACCTGTAACCTCCTACAGACACGATTTACAAACATTTCACATGTAGCCTCCAACATACATGACTTACAAACATGTCTCCTGTAACCTCCTACATACACGACATACAAACATTTCACCTGTAACTTCCTACATACATGACTTACAAACATGTCACCTGTAACCTCCTACAGACACGACTTACAAACATGTCGCCTGTAAGATCCTACATACACCACTTACAAACATGACCTGTAACCTCCTACATACACGAATTACAAACATGTCAACTGTAACCTGCTCCATACATGACTTACAAACATATCACCTGTAACATCCTACATACACGACTTACAAACATGTCACCTGTAACCTCCTACATACACGACTTACAAACATGTCACCTGTAACCTGCTACATACATGACTTACCAACATGTCACCAGTAACCTCCTGCAGAAACGACTTACACATATGTCACCTGTAACCTCCTACATACAGGACTTACAAACATGTCACCTGTAACTTCCTACAGACAGGACTTACAACCATGTCACCTGTAACCTCCTAAATACACGACTTACACACATGTCACCTGTAACCTCCTACATACACGACTTACAAACATGTCACCTGTAACATCCTACATACACGACTTACACACATGTCACCTGTAACCTCCTACAGACACGACTTACAACCATGTCACCTGTAACCTCCTACATACACGACTTACACACATGTCACCTGTAACCTCCTACATACACGATTTACAAACATGTCACCTGTAACAGGCTACATACACGACTTACAAACATGTCACCTGTAACCTGCTGCATACACGACTTAAAAACATGTCACCTGTAATATCCTACAGACACGCCTTACAAACATGTCACATGTCACCTCATACATACATGACTTACAAACATGTCACCTGTAACCTCCTACAGACACGACTTACAAACATGTCACATGTAACCTCCTACATACAGGACTTACAAACATGTCACCTGTAACCTCCTACAGACACGACA
This sequence comes from Archivesica marissinica, assembly GCA_014843695.1. NCBI lineage: Eukaryota > Metazoa > Mollusca > Bivalvia > Venerida > Vesicomyidae > Archivesica > Archivesica marissinica. Next base: position 74,485,786 of record CM026402.1, on the reverse strand, counting down.
TCTAAACATTTCACCTGTAACCTCCTACATACACGAATTACAACCATGCCATGTGTAACCTCCTTCATACACGCCTTACAAACATGTCGCCTGTAACCTCCTACATACATGACTTACAAACATGTCACTTGTAACATCCTATATACACGCCTTACAAACATGTCACTTGTAACCTCCCACATACACGCCTTACAAACATGTCGCCTGTAACCTCCTACATACACGACTTACAAACATGTTACATGTAATATCCTACAGACACTACATACAAACATGTCACATGTAACCTCCTACATACACGACATACAAACATGTCACCTGTAACCTCCTACATACACGATTTACAAACATTTCACATGTAGCCTCCTACATACACGACTTACAAACATGTCTCCTGTAACCTCCTACATACACGACATACAAACATTTCACCTGTAACTTCCTACATACATGACTTACAAACATGTCACCTGTAACCTCCTACAGACACGACTTACAAACATGTCGCCTGTAAGATCCTACATACACCACTTACAAACATGACGCCTGTAACCTCCTACATACACGAATTACAAACATGTCAACTGTAACCTGCTCCATACATGACTTACAAACATGTCACCTGTAACATCCTACATACACGACTTACAAACATGTCACCTGTAACCTCCTACATACACGACTTACAAACATGTCACCTGTAACCTGCTACATACATGACTTACCAACATGTCACCAGTAACCTCCTGCAGAAACGACTTACACATATGTCACCTGTAACCTCCTACATACAGGACTTACAAACATGTCACCTGTAACTTCCTACAGACAGGACTTACAACCATGTCACCTGTAACCTCCTAAATACACGACTTACACACATGTCACCTGTAACCTCCTACATACACGACTTACAAACATGTCACCTGTAACCTCCTACATACACGACTTACACACATGTCACCTGTAACCTCCTACAGACACGACTTACAACCATGTCACCTGTAACCTCCTACATACACGACTTACACACATGTCACCTGTAACCTCCTACATACACGATTTACAAACATGTCACCTGTAACAGGCTACATACACGACTTACAAACATGTCACCTGTAACCTGCTGCATACACGACTTAAAAACATGTCACCTGTAATATCCTACAGACACGCCTTACAAACATGTCACATGTCACCTCATACATACATGACTTACAAACATGTCACCTGTAACCTCCTACAGACACGACTTACAAACATGTCACATGTAACCTCCTACATACAGGACTTACAAACATGTCACCTGTAACCTCCTACAGACACGACATCTAAACATTTCACCTGTAACCTCCTACATACACGAATTACAACCATGCCATGTGTAACCTCCTTCATACACGCCTTACAAACATGTCGCCTGTAACCTCCTACATACATGACTTACAAACATGTCACTTGTAACATCCTATATACACGCCTTACAAACATGTCACATGTAACCTCATACATACACGACTTACAAACATGTTACATGTAATATCCTACAGACACTACATACAAACATGTCACATGTAACCTCCTACAGACACGACATACAAACATGTCACCTGTAACCTCCTACAGACACGACTTATAAACATGTCACCTGTAACTTCCTACATACACGATTTACAAACATTTCACATGTAGCCTCCAACATACATGACTTACAAACATGTCACCTGTAACCTCCTACAGACACGACATACAAACATATCACCTGTAACCTCCTACAGACACGCATTACAAACATGTCGCCTGTAACCTCCTACATACATGACTTACAAACATGTCACTTGTTATCTCCTATGTACACGACTTACAAACATTCACATGTAACCTCCTACAGACACGCCTTACAAACATGTCACATGTCACCTTCTACATACATGACTTACAAACATTTCGCCTGTAACCTCCTACATACACGTCTTACAATCATGTCAACTGTAACCTCCTACATACATGACTTACAAACATGTCACTTGTAACCTCCCACATACACGCCTTACAAACATGTCGCCTGTAACCTCCTACATACACGACTTACAAACATGTCACCTGTAATATCCTAAGGACACGCCTTACAAACATGTCAGCTGTCACCTACTACATACATGACTTACAAGCATGTCGCCTGTAACATCATACATACACGACTTACACACATTTCACCTGTAATCTCCTACATACACGACTTACAAACATGAAGCCTGTAACCTCCTACATACACGACTTACAAACATTTCACCTGTAACCTCCTACAGACACGACTTACAACCATGTCGCCTGTAACATCCTACATACACGACTTACAAACATTTCACCTGTATTCTCCTACATACACGACTTACAAACATGACGCCTGTAACCTCCAACATACACGACTTACAAACATTTCACCTGTAACTTCCTACATACATGACTTACAAAAATGTCACCTGTAACTTCCTACAAACACGATTTACAAACATTTCACCTGTAACCTCCAACATACATGACTTACAAACATGTCACCTGTAATATTCTACAGACAGGCCTTACAAACATGTCACATGTCACCTCCTACATACATGACTTACAAACATGGCGCCTGTAACAATCATACATACACGACTTACAAACAGTTCACCTGTAATCTCCTACATACAGGACTTACAAACATGACGCCTGTAACCTCCTACATACACGACTTACAAACATTTCACCTGTAACTTCCTACATACATGACTTACAAACATGTCACCTGTAACCTCCTACAGACACGACTTACAAACATGTCGCCTGAAAGATCCTACATACACCAATTACAAACATGACGCCTGTAACCTCCTACCTACACGAATTACCAACATGTCACCTGTAACCTCCTATTTACACGACTTACAAACATTTCACCTGTAACCTGCTCCATACATGACTTACAAACATGTCGCCTGTAACATCCTACATACAGGACTTACAAACATGTCACCTGTAACCTCCTACATACACGATTTACAAACATGTCACCTGTCACCTGCTACATACATGACTTACCAACATGTCACCTGTAACCTCCTACAGACACGACTTACACATATGTCACCTGTAACCTCCTGCATACAGGACTTACAAACATGTCACCTGTAACCTCGTACAGACACGACATACAAACATTTCACCTGAAACCTCCTACATACACGACTTACAAACATTTCACCTGTAACCTCCTACAGACACGACTTACAACCATGTCACCTGTTACCTCCTACATACACGACTTACACACATGTCACCTGTAACCTCCTACATACACGACTTACAAACATGTCACCTGTAGCAGGCTACATACACGACTTACAAACATGTCACCTGTAACCTGCTACATACACGACTTACAAACATGCCACATGTAACCTCCTACATACACGACTTACAAAGGTGTCACCTGTAACCTTCTACATACATGACTTACAAACATGTCACCTGTAACCTCATACATACTCGACTTACAAACATTTCACTTGTAACCTCCTACATACATGACTTAAAAACATGTCACCTGTAACCTCCTACAGACACGACTTACAAACATGTCGCCTGTAACATCCTACATACACGACTTACAAACATTTCACCTGTATTCTCCTACATACCCGACTTACAAACATGACGCCTGTAACCTCCAACATACACGACTTACAAACATTTCACCTGTAACTTCCTACATACATGACTTACAAAAATGTCACCTGTAACTTCCTACATACACGATTTACAAACATTTCACCTGTAACCTCCAACATACATGACTTACAAACATGTCACCTGTAATATTCTACAGACAGGCCTTACAAACATGTCACATGTCACCTCCTACATACATGACTTACAAACATGGCGCCTGTAACAATCATACATACACGACTTATAAACAGTTCACCTGTAATCTCCTACATACAGGACTTACAAACATGACGCCTGTAACCTCCTACATACACGACTTACAAACATTTCACCTGTAACTTCCTACATACATGACTTACAAACATGTCACCTGTAACCTCCTACAGACACGACTTACAAACATGTCGCCTGAAAGATCCTACATACACCAATTACAAACATGACGCCTGTAACCTCCTACCTACACGAATTACCAACATGTCACCTGTAACCTCCTACTTACACGACTTACAAACATTTCACCTGTAACCTGCTCCATACATGACTTACAAACTTGTCGCCTGTAACATCCTACATACACGACTTACAAACATGTCACCTGTAACCTCCTACATACACGATTTACAAACATGTCACCTGTAACCTGCTACATACATGACTTACCAACATGTCACCTGTAACCTCCTACAGACACGACTTACACATATGTCACCTGTAACCTCCTGCATACAGGACTTACAAACATGTCACCTGTAGCCTCGTACAGACACGACATACAAACATTTCACCTGAAACCTCCTACATACACGACTTACAAACATTTCACCTGTAACCTCCTACAGACACGACTTACAACCATGTCACCTGTAACCTCCTACATACACGACTTAAACACATGTCACCTGTAACCTCCTACATACACGACTTACAAACATGTCACCTGTAGCAGGCTACATACACGACTTACAAACATGTCACCTGTAACCTGCTACATACACGACTTACAAACATGCCACATGTAACCTGCTACATACACGACTTACAAAGGTGTCACCTGTAACCTTCTACATACATGACTTACAAACATGTCACCTGTAACCTCATACATACTCGACTTACAAACATTTCACTTGTAACCTCCTACATACATGACTTACAAACATGTCACCTGTAACCTCCTACAGACACGACTTACAAACATGTCACAAGTAACCTCCTACATACACGACTTACAAACATTTCACCTGTAACCTACTACATACATGACTTACAAACATGTCACATGTAACCTCCTACAAACACGACTTACAAACATGTCACCTGTAACCTCCTACATACACGACTTACAAACATGTCACCTGTAACCTCCTACAGACACGCTTTTGTTCCTACTAACGATTACAAATTCACTTTCAAAGCTTACATGTCACTGTCCCTACAACAGATACAACATGTGTGTTTTGTTTTGTTTGTACAAACATGTGTAACCTCCTACATAAGCTTACAAACATGTCACCTGTAACTTCCTACATACATGACTTACAAACATGTCGCCTGTAACCTCCTACATACACGTCTTACAAACATGTCAACTGTAACCTCCTACATACATGACTTACAAACATGTCACTTGTAACCTCCCACATACACGCCTTACAAACATGTCGCCTGTAACCTCCTACATACACGACTTACAAACATGTCACCTGTAATATCCTAAGGACACGCCTTACAAACATGTCACATGTCACCTCCTACATACATGACTTACAAACATGTCGCCTGTAACATCATACATACACGACTTACACACATGTCACCTGTAATCTCCTACATACACGACTTACAAACATGTCACCTGTAATCTACATAAGATTACAAACATGTCACCTGTAACTCTACATACATGACTTACAACATGTCACCTGTAACCTCCTACATACACGACTTACAATATGTCACCTGTAACCTCCTACATACAGACTTACAAACATGTCACCTGTAACCTCGTACAGACACGACATACAAACATTTCACCTGAACCTCCTACATACACGACTTACAAACATTTCACCTGTAACCTCCTACATACACGACTTACAAACATGTCACCTGTAACCTCCTACATACACGACTTACAAACATGTCACCTGTAACCTCCTACATACACGACTTACAAACATGTCACCTGTACCTACATACACGACTTACAAACATGTCACCTGTAACCTCTACATACACGACTTACAAACATGCACATGTAACCTCTACATACACGTTTTTTGTTACAAAATGCCCTGTAATCTTACAAACATTCCTGTAACCTCCTACATACACGACTTACAAACATTTCACCTGTAACCTCTACATACATGACTTACAAACATGTACCTGTAACCTCCTACATACACGACTTACAAACATGTCACCTGTAACCTCCTACATACACGACTTACAAACATGTCACCTGTAACCTCCTACATACACGACTTACAAACATGTCACCTGTAACTTCCTACATACACGATTTACAAACATTTCACCTGTAACCTCCAACATACATGACTTACAAACATGTCACCTGTAACCTCCTACAGACACGACATACAAACATGTCACCTGTAACCTCCTACAGACACGCCTTACAAACATGTCGCCTGTAACCTCCTACATACATGACTTACAAACATGTCACTTGTAACCTCCTATATACACGACTTACAAACATGTCACATGTAACCTCCTACAGACACGCCTTACAAACATGTCACATGTCACCTCCTACAAACATGACTTACAACTATGTCGCCTGTAACCTCCTACATAAACGACTTACAAACATGTCACCTATAATATCCTACAGACACGCCTTACAAACATGTCACATGTCACCTCCTACATACATGACTTACAAACATTTCGCCTGTAACCTCCTACATACACGTCTTACAAATATGTCAACTGTAACCTCCTACATACATGACTTACAAACATGTCACTTGTAACCTCCCACATACACGCCTTACAAACATGTCGCCTGTAACCTCCTACATACACGACTTACAAACATGTCACCTGTAATATCCTAAGGACACGCCTTACAAACATGTCACATGTCACCTCCTACATACATGACTTACAAAATTCGCCTGTAACATCATACATACACGACTTACACACATGTCACCTGTAATCTCCTACATACACGACTTACAAACATGAAGCCTGTAACCTCCTACATACACACTACAAACATTTCACCTGTAACTTCCTACATACATGACTTACAAACATGTCACCTGTAACCTCCTACAGACACGACTTACAAACATGTCGCCTGTAACATCCTACATACACGACTTACAAACATTTCACCTGTAATCTCCTACATACACGACTTACAAACATGACGCCTGTAACCTCCTACATACATGACTTACAAACATTTCACCTGTAACTTCCTACATACATGACTTACAAACATGTCACCTGTAACTTCCTACATACACGATTTACAAACATTTCACCTGTAACCTCCAACATACATGACTTAAAAACATGTCACCTGTAACCTCCTACAGACACGACATACAAACATGTCACCTGTAACCTCCTACAGACACGCCTTACAAACATGTCGCCTGTAACCTCCTACATACATGACTTACAAACATGTCACTTGTAACCTCCTATATACACGCCTTACAAACATGTCACATGTAACCTCCTACAGACACGCCTTACAAACATGTCACATGTCACCTCCTACATACATGACTTACAAATAAGTCGCCTGTAACCTCCTACATACACGTCTTACAAACATGTCAACTGTAACCTTCTACATACATGACTTACAAACATGTCACTTGTAACCTCCCACATACACGCCTTACAAAGATGTCGCCTGTAACCTCCTACATACACGACTTACAAACATGTCACCTGTAATATCCTACAGACACGCCTTACAAACATGTCACATGTCACCACCTACATACACGACTTACAAACATGTCACCTGTAATCTCCTACATACATGACTTACAAACATGACGCCTGTAACCTCCTACATACACGACTTACAAACATGTCACCTGTAACCTCCTACAGACACGACTTACAAACATGTCGCCTGTAACATCCTACATACACGACTTACAAACATGTCACCTGTAACCTCCTACATACACGACTTACAAACATGTCACCTGTAACCTCCTACAGACACGACTTACAACCATGTCACCTGTAACCTCCTACATACATGACTTACAAACATGTCATCTGTAACCTCCTACAGACACGACTTACAAACATGTCACCTGTAACCTCCTACATACACGACTTACAAACATTTCACCTGTAACCTCCTACATACATGACTTATAAACATGTCACCTGTAACCTCCTACAAACACGACTTACAAACATATCGCATGTAACCTCCTACATACACGACTTACAAACATGTCACCCTGTAACGTTCTACATACACAGAGAGGAGAGAGTGATGTCCCTTGACAAAAAGTAAACAATATTTAGCTCTGTAAAATAATCACATTTTTTCTGTGACTAGTGATTCTTTTTCTTATGGACTATGGATTTTGGAATATAATGATGGTAAATAACAATTTTAATTCCTAAAGTTTAACTAAGTTATCCACAAGGTAGAGAATTATGAGATATGAGATAGACAATAGCTGTAGAACGTCCCAGTGGGCTGCCGCCAGTTTAAAATGATTGACTAGTTTGAAATTCAATAGGATTATGTTAGTAGATGTGTCACGCCAAAATAATCTAGGAATACTGACCAACCACGATAAAGTGGAAGAAGGATAACAAAGTAATGGCAGACTCAAAATCAAATATTGATAAGGATGAAAATAAGACAAGAAATCGCAGTGAACTGAGCAGTACAAGTGAAGTTGACACTATCATGAATGTGACACCAGTAAAGAATCAAAAAAAGAAACAGAACAAAACAGACAAAACTGACAAAACAAGCCAGCAAAATCCGAGATGGCAGAGTTAGGAAACATAATATCACAATTAACTGAAATAAATAAAAAATTGTCCAATGTTATGACAAAGAATGATGGAAGCCTCAGAAGATAAAAGACATGATCCAACAACTGAAAGAGGAGTTACTAGCTTCAGTAGTAAAAAGGTTAGAAATTCTTGAATCAGATTTGTTTGATAAAAACAAGGAAAACCAGGATCTCAAAGCCAAAGTAGGAACATTAACAAAGACAATCCATGAGCAAGAATGTGAGAGCGATAACATCAAACGTGAACTAAGGAAAAGCGAGGCCAAAACTGATGAATACTTAAATGAATTTGAGCAATACAGTCGTATAAACAATGTGAGAATAAGCAGACTGGAAGAGAAGACATATTCAAAAATAACACCAGAGGTAAAACAATCCAATAATTCCACCGCGCCAGAGGAGAAGATATCTGGAGAAACGAAAACTCAGGAAAACATGGCAACGCACATCCAGGACGACAAGTCAAAAGAAGCGAATGCTAATGATATGTTGCCAGAAAATGCTGATCAAACCACTGATCACATGATAAACACATTGAACAAAAGGCTGGATCTTAATCTAGAAAGGAAGGAAGGATATCGACATGTGCCACCGCCTTGGCAGGAAGATAGACAACAAACCGAGACCAATAATAGTGAAATTCACATCGCGTTTGGTGAAGGAAAAACTTATGAGGCACAAAAAGTCACTACCAAAACCCATTTACGTGAGTGATGACCTGACGAAGCTTAATCATCAGCTACTAATGTGCGTGAAACACAAAATGCCGGACGAGATAGAGTATGGCTGGACGAGAAATGGTGCCATATATTTCAAGAACAAAACTGGGAGTATGCATCGGGTGCAAGGGAGGGAGCATGACCACTGGTTCAATTTGCCATGGCCTGATCATAATCGAAAAGCATACGGAAATCGGAAATAGACTGCATGAGTGACTGTACTGAAAAAACAAATACAATTGATCATGACGAAAATTATATAGTAACAATTTTATAATATATGATGGATAGTTGTAGACGAATGTAACCACATAATCAATGCTGATTTCAACAGTGAATGTTTACGCTTCGGACATGTTATCGTGTATGCGCTGTAATAATGTTGGCAACAAACGATGCGCACTACACAATGTAACCAATTATAAAAAGTAAAGGAAATAGGATTTCTATCATTTATAAACCTATTGTATATGCTATAAATAGCAGGCCAGTACCCATAAATAACCATACAGGTTAAAATGTGGGACGAGGTTGCAAACCATTTGATTTTGTTTTGTAAATTGATTATCTTAGTTGCAAATTGCTTCCATCTGATGGAATCGTTAACTAAATTCTTTAAATCGTTATTATACGCACAGAGCATCCTCTTCGGCCAGAAGTAACATTTGTTTGAACCGTTATTACACACACGCACGCACGCACGCACGCACGCACGCACGCACGCACGCACGCACACACAACACACAGCACATACACATCACACACACATACATACGACTTTAATTTGTTTGCAGCTGTATTTTTATATCATAACATTAACCTACTAATAACTATTGGTGTACTTATGATCTTAACACACATGCAAATAGTTTAATGGCCCACACTGTAATGAGAATGTATCATAATTATATTGACATGAGTTGATAGTACGAAGTCCGAAAACATGATGACTCTGCTTATTAATAATACAACTTGTACATAATCATTTTCTGAAGGTATACAACTTCCAACATATGAACATTCTTGCTCGAAAGCGAAATTTGCAAGAAATTGCCTTTGGAAGGTATTGATATAGGTTAATAAACAGAACTATTTAAACGTATAGAACGTACACTTTGATATGACATTCCTAACGCAGAATAAATAATTAGTTGCTGTTATAAAGTGCACATAATGACGAACTGATCAGATTATTTTTCTACATGGTATATACCTTATCTTAACGTTATGATATAACAGTATAGCATGTGAAAGTAATCAAACGAACAATAATTTAGCTTAATAAACTGAGTATAAGTATGTTTCAGGCTTAGCTAGTGTCGATGCTTAAACGGCCGTGTTAAATTTACTACAATTTCGTTTCTACTAACCAACAAGTTACCGTGGGTACATTGCATCTCATATCTACAGTAAATTTATGAACGTACAGAAAATGTACAATATGCATGTAATATTGACTTGATACATTGGAGAACATAAATAACACGTATACTCTATTACTTTATTCTAACCTTAACATTTCAAGCATTTCTGCATTACATAACGTTCCATACAAAATATTTGACACTAAAGTATATGTATATTCTTTCATTCTTAACACCAATAACATTTACTTGTACTTACCATGTTTATGAAAGACGTCTATTAAAGTATCAAGTTATATTGGTATTATATTGGAATTATCATATAACATATTATAATCTAACACGTTATTATCTAGTATACAACTCATTTGTCTTAAGGGTAAATGATTTTTCTATATATATATACTTAAATTTTTAATAACCTGTTTATTTTCACTATTAATTAATTCAACAAATTTATGCATATTGGGACGCCTCCAGTAATATCTCGGAATAAACAACTTTCTCAAATCACAATACAAGTTACATTCTAATACAAAGTGAAATTCATCTTCTAGACTATTACATGAGTTACATGATATACAAACGTTGACTATTTTGTTGTTTTCTCAACTATTACTGTTCAAACAGGTGATTTACCGTATATTCTGCATATACATTTTCTGATCCATTTTATTACAAGATATTCGTTTCAGACTAAAGCATTTTATAAATGCCCACGACCTTTTATGAATATATTTACAAATTTCAAATGAAATCTCATAATTTACTTAGTTTGATCGTTTCCTTTTTGTTACTTAGATCTTTCTCTTATAACATAATATGGAGTCCTTAATATGCACACTTAATGTTGAAGAAATATGCGAAAAAGACTAGACGTTTTTCAATGGTTAAAGAGCAAAACGTTTTCAATATGCCTTTTGCAAGAGACCCACTCAACTAATGATATTATTAACAAATGGAAGTCAGACTGGAAAGGTGATGTCTACTTTAGTGGTACAAAATGTAATAGTGAAGGCGTAGCGATACTTCTTATCTTATCTGGGCTCTACTCAGTTTTAAATTTTACTGAAATAATAAAAGGCCGATTAATTGCATTGGAACTTAAAATAAATGAGCAAGAATTTACTATAATAAATATATATGATCCGAACAATGATGATATCAATGTCTTTTTAGAACTAGAAAGTTTTTTATATAGAGTTTCAAGAGTTTATTTCGAAATACAATGGGCAATATGCCCATGAGTACACATTATATACACATTACATACTTTCAAACGTGAACATTGGCACTGCGTGCCTTGTGTAAATATATAATATAATTATATAGAGCAAATGTGCAAATAAAAACACGTGCAAATACAAAACGTTTACGATTGGCTAGCGTATAACGTATAATGAGATATGAACACTAGTCGATAAAACGACGATAAAAATTATATAATAGGAGGTGACTATAATACATTGTTAAATATAAGTTTGGACAAAAAGAATGGCCGACAGGACACCCATACTAAATGTAGAAATAAATTAAGCAATATAATTCAGCATTTTAATTTAACAGATATCTGGAGATATTACAATCAATCGTCATTACAATATACATGGCACTCGAGTACTAAACCTCCGATATTTAGCAGACTCGATTATTTTTTAGTGTCTGAACATTGTTGCAACATTATAAAGGGATGTAATATAAAACCCGGATATAAGACTGATCATTCGAGAGTTTTATTTACCATCAGCTTCATAAATCAAGAAAGAGGACCAGGATACTTTAAAGTTAACAATAGTCTGTTGCTTATCAATGAATACCAGACTATTATAAAGACTAGTATAAAGGAAACAGTTCAATTCAAGCACGGAGCTAATCCCAATGTGTTATGGGAATTGATTAAAGGTAATATACGAAATGTCACTATAAAATATGCTACTCGTAAGAAAAAACTAGACACAAAAGAGGAATATAACTTAATTAGTGAAATAGATGAAATTGAAAATAAACTAAAAACTTCAAACACAAATATGGAACAAAATAAGGAAGATCTATTAAATAAACAACAAGAACTTAATAATTTATATGAGCAAAAAGTTAACTGTTTGATGATAATATCAAAGGCTTTACATATTGAAGGAAATGAAAAAAATACAAAATAGTTTGTTAACTTGGAGAACAGACATGCGGAAAAGAAAAATATTATAAAATTGTTTGTAGATGAAAATGAAATTGTAGATCCCAAAATCATCTTAAATGAAGAAGTGGCATTTTACAAGAATCTTTACAAAAAAACGCAATATAGCATCATCAAATATAAATTTCTTTACTCAGTCAGCAAATAAGTTGCCACAGAATGATAATCTAAATTGCGAGGGTTCATTAAATGAATACGGGTGTTCAAAATCATTACTGGAAATGAAAAATAATAAAAGTCCTGGTTCAGACGGGTTGACTACTGAATTCTATAAAATATTCTGGAATGATTTAAAACAATATTATATTAAATCAATTAATTATTCATTCTGTACTGGGGAGTTAACGGCCCTCCAAAAACAAAGTATTATAACATTATTACCAAAAGCAGGAAAAGACCATACTTTACTATCAAACTGGCGTCCAATTAGTCTCCTTAACATAGATTATAAAATTGCCTCACAAACAATAGCTAATAGATGAAAAATGTTTTACCACAAATTATAAGTCCGGAACAAACAGGTTTCATGAAAGGCCGTTATATTGGTGAAAATGTTCGTTTAATATTTGAAATTAGAGAATATCTTGAAGATAAAAACCTTCCTGGCATCCTATTCTTCTCAGATTACGAAAAGGCATTTGATAGTCTTAGCCACGACATCATAATTAAATGCCTACATCATTTTAACTTTGGAGATAAAATAATTAAGTGGGTAAAATTATTCTACAATAATGTAAATAGTGTAATAATCAATAACGGCCATATGTCAGAATCCTTTCAGATTGAAAGAGGAGTAAGACAATGTTGTCCTTTATCATCGTCGCTTTTTATTATCTGTATGGAAGTATTATCAACGTAATTGCAAATGTATCAAGCAAAAGTATCAAAGGCATTACAATAAAAAATAAAGAAATAAAACAAACGCTTTTCGCAGATGATGCTAGGGATACATGTCACATGTAACCTACTGCAGACACGCCTTACAAACATGCAACATCCTACAGACACGACTTACAAACATGCAACCAACTACAGACACGCCTTACAAACATGCAACCTCCTACTGACACGCCTTACAAACATGTCACATGTAACCTCCTACAGACACGCTTTACAAACATGCAACCTCCTACCGACACGCCTTACAAACATTTCACATGTAACCTCCTACAGACACGCCTTACAAACATGCAATCTCCTACAGACACGACATACAAACATGCAACATCCTACAGACACGCCTTACACATATGAAACCGCCTACAGACACTCCTTACAAACATGTCACATGTAACCTCCTACAGAAACGCCTTACAAACATGTCACATGTCACCTCCTACAGACACGCCTTACAAACATGTCACATTTCACCTCCTACAGACACGATCTACAAACATGTCACATGTAATCTCCTACATACATGACTTACAAACATGTAACCTCCTACAGAAACGACTTACAAACATGTCACATATAACCTCCTACAGACCCGCCTTACAAACATGTCGCCTGTAACCTCCTACAGACACGCCTTACAAACATGTCACATGTCACCTCCTACAGACACGCCTTACAAACATGTCACCTCCTACATACACGCCTTACAAACATGTCACCTCCTACATACACGTCTTACAAACATGTAACCTCCTACAGACACGACTTACAAACATGTCAAATGTAATCTCCTAAAGACACGCCTTACAAACATGTCACATGTCCCCTCCAACAGACACGACTTACAAACATATCACATGTAACCTCCTATAGGCACGCCTTACAAACATGTCGCCTGTAACCTCCTACAGACACGCCTTACAAACATGTCACCTCCTACATACACGCCTTACAAACATGTCGCCTGTAACCTCCTACAGACACAACTTACAAACATGTCACATGTCATCTCCTAGAGACACGCCTTACAAACATGCAACCTCCTACATACACGACTTACAAACAGGTCACATGTAACCTCCTACAGACAAGCCTTACAAACATGTCACTTGTACCCTCCTACAGCCACGACTTACAAACATGTCACATGAAACCTCCCACAGACACGCCTTACAAACATGCAACCTTCTACAGACACGCCTTACAAACATGTCACATGTAACCTCCTACAGACACCTTACAAACATGTCACGTGTACCCTCCTACAGCCACCACTTACAAACATGTCACATGCAACCTCATACCGACACGCCTTACAAACATGCAACCTCCTACAGACACGCCTTACAAACCTGACAAATGTAACCTCCTACAGATACGCCTTACAAACATGCAACCTCCTACAGACACGACTTACAAACATGCAACATCCTACTTACACGCCTTACAAACATGAAACCTCCTACAGACACTCCTTACAAACATGTCACATGTAATCTCCTACAGATACGCCTTACAAACATGTCACCTCCGACAGACACGCCTTACAAACATGTCACATGTAATCTACTACATACACGACTTACAAACATGTCACATGTCACCTCCTACCTACACGCCTTACACACATGTCACATGTAGCCTCCTAGAGACACGACTTACAAACATGTAACCTCCTACAGACACGACTTACAAACATGTCACATGTCACCTCCTACAGACACGCCTTACAAACATGTCACATGTCACCTCCTACAGACACGCCTTACAAACATGTCACATGTCACCTCCTACAGACACGCCTTACAAACATGTCACATTACCTCCTACAGACACGACCTACAAACATGTCACATGTAATCTCCTACATACACGACTTACAAACATGTAACCTCCTACAGACACGACTTACAAACATGTCAAACCTCCTACAGACACGCCTTACAAACATGTCACCTGTAACCTCCTACAGACACGCCTTACAAACATGTCACATGTCACCTCCTACAGACACGCCTTACAAACATGTCACCTCCTACATACACGCCTTACAAACATGTCACCTCCTACATACACGTCTTACAAACATGTAACCTCCTACAGACACGACTTACAAACATGTCAAATGTAATCTCCTAAAGACACGCCTTACAAACATGTCACATGTCCCCTCCAACAGACACGACTTACAAACATATCACATGTAACCTCCTATAGGCACGCCTTACAAACATGTCGCCTGTAACCTCCTACAGACACGCCTTACAAACATGTCACCTCCTACATACACGCCTTACAAACATGTCGCCTGTAACCTCCTACAGACACAACTTACAAACATGTCACATGTCATCTCCTAGAGACACGCCTTACAAACATGCAACCTCCTACAGACACGCCTTACAAACATGTCACATGTAACCTCCTACAGACTCGCCTTACAAACATGTCACTTGTACCCTCCTACAGCCACCACTTACAAACATGTCACATGCAACCTCCTACCGACACGCCTTACAAACATGCAACCTCCTACAAACACGCCTTACAAACCTGACACATGTAACCTCCTACAGATACGCCTTACAAACATGCAACCTCCTAAAGACATGACTTACAAATATGCAACCTCCTACAGACACGCCTTACAAACATGAAACCTCCTACAGACACGACTTACAAACATGTCACATGTAACCTCCTACAGAAATGCCATACAAACATGTCACATGTCACCTCCTACAGACACGCCTTACAAACATGCAAACTCCTACAGACACGACTTACAAACATGTCACATGTAACCTCCTACAGACACGCCTTACAAACATGTCACATGTAACCTCCTACAGACATACCTTATAAACATGTCACGTGTACCCTCCTACAGCCACCACTTACAAACATGTCAAATGCAACCTCCTACCGACACGCCTTACAAACATGCAACCTACTACAGACACGCCTTACAAACCTAACACATGTAACCTCCTACAGATACGCCTTACAAACATGCAACCTCCTACATACACGACTTACAAACAGGTCACATGTAACCTCCTACAGACAAGCCTTACAAACATGTCACTTGTACCCTCCTACAGCCACGACTTACAAACATGTCACATGAAACCTCCCACAGACACGCCTTACAAACATGCAACCTTCTACAGACACGCCTTACAAACATGTCACATGTAACCTCCTACAGACACCTTACAAACATGTCACGTGTACCCTCCTACAGCCACCACTTACAAACATGTCACATGCAACCTCATACCGACACGCCTTACAAACATGCAACCTCCTACAGACACGCCTTACAAACCTGACAAATGTAACCTCCTACAGATACGCCTTACAAACATGCAACCTCCTACAGACACGACTTACAAACATGCAACATCCTACTTACACGCCTTACAAACATGAAACCTCCTACAGACACTCCTTACAAACATGTCACATGTAATCTCCTACAGATACGCCTTACAAACATGTCACCTCCGACAGACACGCCTTACAAACATGTCACATGTAATCTACTACATACACGACTTACAAACATGTCACATGTCACCTCCTACCTACACGCCTTACACACATGTCACATGTAGCCTCCTAGAGACACGACTTACAAACATGTAACCTCCTACAGACACGACTTACAAACATGTCACATGTCACCTCCTACAGACACGCCTTACAAACATGTCACATGTCACCTCCTACAGACACGCCTTACAAACATGTCACATGTCACCTCCTACATACACGTCTTACAAAAATGTCACACGTAATCTCCTACATACACGACTTACAAACATGTCACATGTCACCTCCTACCTACACGCCTTACAAACATGTCACATGTAGCCTCCTACAGACAAGACTTACAAACATGTAACCTCCTACAGACACGACTTACAAACATGTCACATGTAATCTCCTACAGACACGACCTACAAACATGTCACATGTAACCTCCTACAGACACACCTTACAAACATGTCACATGTCACCTCCTACATACACGCCTTACAAACATGTCACATGTAACCTCCTACAGACTCGCCTTACAAACATGTCACTTGTACCCTCCTACAGCCACCACTTACAAACATGTCACATGCAACCTCCTACCGACACGCCTTACAAACATGCAACCTCCTACAAACACGCCTTACAAACCTGACACATGTAACCTCCTACAGATACGCCTTACAAACATGCAACCTCCTAAAGACACGACTTACAAATATGCAACCTCCTACAGACACGCCTTACAAACATGAAACCTCCTACAGACACGACTTACAAACATGTCACATGTAACCTCCTACAGAAATGCCATACAAACATGTCACATGTCACCTCCTACAGACACGCCTTACAAACATGCAAACTCCTACAGACACGACTTACAAACATGTCACATGTAACCTCCTACAGACACGCCTTACAAACATGTCACATGTAACCTCCTACAGACATACCTTATAAACATGTCACGTGTACCCTCCTACAGCCACCACTTACAAACATGTCAAATGCAACCTCCTACCGACACGCCTTACAAACATGCAACCTACTACAGACACGCCTTACAAACCTAACACATGTAACCTCCTACAGATACGCCTTACAAACATGTAACCTCCTACATACACGACTTACAAACAGGTCACATGTAACCTCCTACAGACAAGCCTTACAAACATGTCACTTGTACCCTCCTACAGCCACGACTTACAAACATGTCACATGAAACCTCCCACAGACACGCCTTACAAACATGCAACCTCCTACAGACACGCCTTACAAACATGTCACATGTAACCTCCTACAGACACCTTACAAACATGTCACGTGTACCCTCCTACAGCCACCACTTACAAACATGTCACATGCAACCTCATACCGACACGCCTTACAAACATGCAACCTCCTACAGACACGCCTTACAAACCTGACAAATGTAACCTCCTACAGATACGCCTTACAAACATGCAACCTCCTACAGACACGACTTACAAACATGCAACATCCTACTTACACGCCTTACAAACATGAAACCTCCTACAGACACTCCTTACAAACATGTCACATGTAACCTCCTACAGATACGCCTTACAAACATGTCACCTCCTACAGACACGCCTTACAAACATGTCACATGTAACCTCCTACAGACACCTTACAAACATGTCACGTGTACCCTCCTACAGCCACCACTTACAAACATGTCACATGCAACCTCATACCGACACGCCTTACAAACATGCAACCTCCTACAGACACGCCTTACAAACCTGACAAATGTAACCTCCTACAGATACGCCTTACAAACATGTCACCTCCTACAGACACGCCTTACAAACATGTCACATGTAATCTACTACATACACGACTTACAAACATGTCACATGTCACCTCCTACCTACACGCCTTAT
Source organism: Archivesica marissinica (assembly GCA_014843695.1). Taxonomy (NCBI): domain Eukaryota; kingdom Metazoa; phylum Mollusca; class Bivalvia; order Venerida; family Vesicomyidae; genus Archivesica; species Archivesica marissinica. The sequence goes on along the minus strand of CM026402.1, from coordinate 74,466,394 downwards.
ACACATGTCACATGTAGCCTCCTACAGACACGACTTACAAACATGTAACCTCCTACAGACACGACTTACAAACATGTCACATGTCACCTCCTACAGACACGCCTTACAAACATGTCACATGTCACCTCCTACAGACACGCCTTACAAACATGTCACATGTCACCTCCTACATACACGTCTTACAAAAATGTCACACGTAATCTCCTACATACACGACTTACAAACATGTCACATGTCACCTCCTACCTACACGCCTTACAAACATGTCACATGTAGCCTCCTACAGACAAGACTTACAAACATGTAACCTCCTACAGACACGACTTACAAACATGTCACATGTAATCTCCTACAGACACGACCTACAAACATGTCACATGTAACCTCCTACAGACACACCTTACAAACATGTCACATGTCACCTCCTACATACACGCCTTACAAACATGTCACATGTCACCTCCTACAGACACGACTTACAAACATGTCACATGTCACCTCCTACATACACGTCTTACAAAAATGTCAAACGTAATCTCCTACCTACACGCCTTACATACATGTCACATGTAGCCTCCTACAGTCAAGACTTACAAACATGTAACCTCCTACAGACACGACTTACAAACTTGTCACATGTAATCTCCTACATACACGACTTACAAACATGTCACATGTAACCTCCTACAGACACACCTTACAAACATGTCACATGTCACCTCCTACAGACACCCCTTACAAACATGTCACATGTCACCTCCTACAACACGCCTTACAAACATGTCACATGTCACCTCCTACATACACGTCTTACAAACATGTCACACGTAATCTCCTAAATACACGACTTACAAACATGTCACATGTCACCTCCTACCTACACGCCTTACAAACATGTCACATGTAGCCTCCTACAGACAAGACTTACAAACATGTAACCTCCTACAGACACGACTTACAAACATGTCACATGTAATCTCATACAGACACGACTTACAAACATGTCACATGTAACCTCCTACAGACACACCTTACAAACATGTCATATGTCACCTCCTACATACACGCCTTACAAACATGTCACATGTCTCCTCCTACAGACACGCCTTACAAACATGTCATATGTCACCTCCTACATACACGTCTTACAAACATGTCAAACGTAATCTCCTACATACACGACTTACAAACATGTCACATGTCACCTCCTACCTACACGCCTTACAAACATGTCACATGTAGCCTCCTACAGACAAGACTTACAAACATGTAACCTCCTACGGACACGACTTACAAACATGTCGCATGTAATCTCCTACAGACATGTCTTACAAACATGTAACCTCCTACAGACACGACTTACAAAGATGTCAAATGCAATCTCCTACAGACACGCCTTACAAACATGTCAAATGTCCCCCCCCAACAGACACGACTTACAAACATATCACATGTAACCTCCTATTGGCACGCCTTACAAACATGTCGCCTGTAACCTCCTACAGACACGCCTTACAAAATGTCACATGAAATCTCCTACAGACACGACTTACAAACATATCACATGTCACCTCCATCATACACGCCTTACAAACATGTCACCTGTAACCTCCTACAGACACGCCTTACAACATGTCACATGTCACCTCCTACATACACGCCTTACACACATGTCGCCTGTAACCTCCTACAGACACAACTTACAAACATGTCACATGTCACCTCCTACATACACGCCTTACAAACATGTCACATGTAACCTCCTACAGACACGACTTACAAACATGTCACATGTAATATCCTACATACACGACTTACAAACATGTCACATGTAACCTTCTACAGACACGACTTACAAACATGTCACCTGTAATCTCCTACAGACACGCCTTACAAACATGTCACATGTCAGCTCCTACAGACACGCCTTACAAACATATCACATGTCACCTCCTACATACACGCCTTACAAAGATGTCACATGTAACCTCCTACAGACACGACTTACAAACATGTCACATGTAACCTCCTACAGAAACGCCTTACAAACATGCCACATGTCACCTCCTACAGACAAGCCTTACAAACATGTCACATTTCACCTCCTACAGACACGACTTACAAACATGTCACATGTAATCTCCTACAGACACAACTTACAAACATGTCACATATAATCTCCTACATACACGACTTACAAACATGTCACATGTCACCGCCTACCTACACGCCTTACAAACATGTCATATGTAGCCTCCTACAGACAAGACTTACAAACATGTAACCTCCTACAGACACGACTTACAAACATGTAACCTCCTACATACACAACTTACAAACATGTTACATGTAACCTCCTACAGACATGCCTTACAAACATGTCACTTGTACCCTCCTACAGACACGAATTACAAACAGGTAACCTCCTACATACACAACTTACAACCATGTCACATGTAACCTCTTACAGACACGCCTTACAAACATGTCACTTGTACCCTCCTACAGCCACCACTTACAAACATGTCACATGCAACCTCCTACCGACACGACTTACAAACATGCAACCTCCTACAGACACGCCTTACAAACATGTCGCCTGTAACATCATACAGACACGCATATACAAACCTGCCACATGAAACCTCCTACAGACACGGACTACAAACCTGCCACATGAAACATCCTACAGACACGGACTACAAACCTGCCACATGAAATATCATACAGACACGAACTACAAACATGCCACATGAAACATCCTACAGACACGGACTAAAACATGTCACATGAAACCACCTACAGACACGGACTACAAACATGCCACAAGAAACCTCCTACAGACACGGACTAGAACATGCCACATGAAACCTCCTACAGAAACGGACTAAAACAAGCCACATGAAACCTCCTAGAGACAGGGACATACAAACCTGCCACATGAAACATCCTACAGACACGCACATGCAAATATGCCACCTGAAACATCCTACAGACACGCACATACAAACCTGAAATATGAAACCTCCTACATACACGGACTACAAACCTGCCACATGAAACATCCTACAGACACGGACTAAAACATGCCACATGAAACCTCCTACAGACACGGACTACAAACCTGCCACATGAAATTTTCTACAGACATGGACTACAAATATGCCATATGAAACATCCTACAGACACGGACATACAAAGATGACACATGAAACATCCTACAGACACGGACTACAAACATGCCACATGAAACATCCTACAGACACGGACTAAAACATGCCACATGAAACATCCTACAGACACGGACTACAAACCTGCCACATGAAACATCCTACAGACATGGACTAAAACATGCCACATGAAACATATACAGACACGGACATACAAACATGCCACATGAAACCTCCTACAGACACGGACTACAAACCTGCCACATGAAACATCCTACAGACACGGACTACAAATCTGCTACATGAAACATCCTACAGACACGGACTAAAACATGCCACATGAAACCTCCTACAGACACGGACTACAAACCTGCCACATAAAACATCATATAGACACGGACTAAAACAGGCCACATGAAACCTCCTACAGACACGGACTAAATAAATGCCACATGAAACATCATACAGACACGGACTACAAATCTGCCACATGAAACATCCTACAGACACAGACTAAAAACATGCCACATGAAACATCCTATACACGGACTAAACCATGCCACATGAAATCTCCTACAGACACGGACTAAAACATGCCACATGAAACCTCATACAGACACGGATTACAAACATGCCACATGAAACATCCTACAGACACGGACTACAAATCTGCCACATGAAACATCCTACAGACACGGACTAAAACATGCCACATGAAACATCCTACAGACACGGACTACAAACCTGCCACATGAAACATCCTACAGACATGGACTAAAACATGCCACATGAAACATCTACAGACACGGACATACAAACATGCCACATGAAACCTCCTACAGACACGGACTACAAACCTGCCACATGAAACATCCTACAGACACGGACTACAAACCTGCTACATGAAACATCCTACAGACACGGACTAAAACATGCCACATGAAACCTCCTACAGACACGGACTACAAACCTGCCACATAAAACATCATATAGACACGGACTAAAACATGCCACATGAAACCTCCTACAGACACGGACTAAATACATGCCACATGAAACAACCTACAGACACGGACTACAAATCTGCCACATGAAACATCCTACAGACACGGACTACAAACATGCCACATGAAACATCCTAGACACGGACTAAACCATGCCACATGAAATCTCCTACAGACACGGACTAAAACATGCCACATGAAACCTCATACAGACACGGATTACAAACATGCCACATGAAACCTCCTACAGACACGGACTACAAACGTTCCACATGAAACCTCCTACAGAATCGCACATACAAACATGCCACATGAAGCATCATACAGACACGGACATACAAATATGCCACATGAAACCTCCTACAGACACGCACATACAAACATGCCACATGAAACCTACTACATACATGCACATACAAACCTGCTACATGAAACCTCCTACAGACACGGACTAAAACATGTGACATGAAACCTCCTACAGACACGGAATACAAACCTGCCAAATGAAACACCCTACAGACACGGACTACAAACATGCCACATGAAACCTCCTACAGACACGGACCAAATAATGCCACATGAAATATCCTACAGACACGGACTAAAACCTGCCACATGAAACCTCCTACAGACACGGACTACAAACATGCCACATGAAACAACCTACAGACACGGACATACAAATATGCCACATGAAACCTCCTACAGACACGCACATACAAACATGCCACATGAAAGCTCCTACATACATGCACATACAAACCTGCTACATGAATCCTCCTACAGACACGGACTAAAACATGCCACATGAAACCTCCTACAGACACGGACGAAGCCATGCCACATGAAACCTCCTACAGATACGGACTAAAACATGCCACATGAAACCTCCTACAGACAGTGATATACAAACATGCCACATGAAACCTCCTACATACACGGACATACAAACCTGTCACCTGAAACATCCTACAGACACGCACATACAAACATGCCACATGAAACCTCATACAGCCACACACATACAAACATGCCCATGAAACCTCCTACATACACGCACATACAAACCTGCAACATGAAACATCCTACAGACACGGACTACAAACCTGCCACATGAAACATCCTACAGACACGGACTACAAACATGCCACATGAAACATCCTACAGACACGGACTACATACATGCCACATGAAACCTCCTACAGACACGGACCAAACCATGCCATATGAAACCTCCTACAGACACGGACTAAAACATGCCACATGAAATCTCCTACAGACACGGACTAAAACATGCCACATGAAACCTCCTACAGACAAGGACTACAAATCTGTCACATGAAACATCCTACAGACACGGACTACAAACCTGCCACATGAAACCTCCTACAGACATGGACTACAAACATGCCACATGAAATATCCTACAGACACGGACTACAAACCTGCCACATGAAACATCCTACAGACATGGACTACAAACCTGCCACAAGAAACATCCTACAGACACGGACTACAAACATGCCACATGAAACCTCCTACAGACACGGACCAAATAATGCCACATGAAATATCCTACAGACACGGATTAAAACCTGCCACATGAAACCTCCTACAGACACGGACTACAAACATGCCACATGAAACATCCTACAGACACGGACATACAAATATGCCACATGAAACCTCCTACAGACACGCACATACAAACATGCCACATGAAAGCTCCTACATACACGCACATACAAACCTGCTACATGAATCCTCCTACAGACACGGACTAAAACATGCCACATGAAACCTCCTACAGACACGGACGAAGCCATGCCACATGAAACCTCCTACAGATACGAACTAAAACATGCCACATGAAACCTCCTACAGACAGGATATACAAACATGCCACATGAAACCTCCTACATACACGGACATACAAACCTGTCACCTGAAACCTCCTACAGACACGGAATACAAACCTGCCAAATGAAACATCCTACAGACACGGACTACAAACATGCCACATGAAACCTCCTACAGACACGGACAAAATGCCACATGAAATATCCTACAGACACGGACTAAAACCTGCCACATGAAACCTCCTACAGACACGGACTACAAACATGCCACATGAAACATCCTACAGACACGGACATACAAATATGCCACATGAAACCTCCTACAGACACGCACATACAAACATGCCACATGAAAGCTCCTACATACATGCACATACAAACCTGCTCATGAATCCTCCTACAGACACGGACTAAAACATGCCACATGAAACCTCCTACAGACACGGACGAACCTGCCACATGAAACCTCCTACAGATACGGACTAAAACATGCCACATGAAACCTCCTACAGACAGTGATATACAAACATGCCACATGAAACCTCCTACATACACGGACATACAAACCTGTCACCTGAAACATCCTACAGACACGCACATACAAACATGCCACATGAAACCTCATACAGCCACACACATACAAACATGCCCATGAAACCTCCTACATACACGCACATACAAACCTGCAACATGAAACATCCTACAGACACGGACTACAAACCTGCCACATGAAACATCCTACAGACACGGACTACAAACATGCCACATGAAACATCCTACAGACACGGACTACATACATGCCACATGAAACCTCCTACAGACACGGACCAAACCATGCCATATGAAACCTCCTACAGACACGGACTAAACCATGCCACATGAAATCTCCTACAGACACGGACTAAAACATGCCACATGAAACCTCCTACAGACAAGGACTACAAATCTGTCACATGAAACATCCTACAGACACGGACTACAAACCTGCCACATGAAACCTCCTACAGACATGGACTACAAACATGCCACATGAAATATCCTACAGACACGGACTACAAACCTGCCACATGAAACATCCTACAGACATGGACTACAAACCTGCCACAAGAAACATCCTACAGACACGGACTACAAACATGCCACATGAAACCTCCTACAGACACGGACCAAATAATGCCACATGAAATATCCTACAGACACGGATTAAAACCTGCCACATGAAACCTCCTACAGACACGGACTACAAACATGCCACATGAAACATCCTACAGACACGGACATACAAATATGCCACATGAAACCTCCTACAGACACGCACATACAAACATGCCACATGAAAGCTCCTACATACACGCACATACAAACCTGCTACATGAATCCTCCTACAGACACGGACTAAAACATGCCACATGAAACCTCCTACAGACACGGACGAAGCCATGCCACATGAAACCTCCTACAGATACGAACTAAAACATGCCACATGAAACCTCCTACAGACAGGGATATACAAACATGCCACATGAAACCTCCTACATACACGGACATACAAACCTGTCACCTGAAACATCCTACAGACACGCACATACAAACATGCCACATGAAACCTCATACAGCCACACACATACAAACATGCCCATGAAACCTCCTACATACACGCACATACAAACCTGCAACATGAAACATCCTACAGACACGGACTACAAACCTGCCACATGAAACATCCTACAGACACGGACTACAAACATGCCACATGAAACATCCTACAGACACGGACTACATAGATGCCACATGAAACCTCCTACAGACACGGACCAAACCATGCCACATGAAACCTCCTACAGACACGGACTAAACCATGCCAAATGAAATCTCCTACAGACACGGACTAAAACATGCCACATGAAACCTCCTACAGACAAGGACTACAAATCTGTCACATGAAACATCCTACAGACACGGACTACAAACCTGCCACATGAAACCTCCTACAGACATGGACTACAAACATGCCACATGAAATATCCTACAGACACGGACTACAAACCTGCCACATGAAACATCCTACAGACATGGACTACAAACCTGCCACAAGAAACATCCTACAGACACGGATATGCAAACATGCCACATGAAACCTCCTACATACACGGACATACAACCCTGTCACATGAAACATCCTACAGACAAGGACTACAAACCTGCCACATGAAACATCCTACAGACACGGACTACAAACCTGCCACATGAAACATCCTACAGACACGGACTACAAACCTGCCACATGAAACATCCTACAGACACGGACTACAAACCTGCCACCTGAAACCTCCTACAGACACGGACATAAAAACAAGCCACATGAAACATCCTACAGACACGGACTACAAACATGCCACATGAAACATCATACAGACACGGACTAAACCATGCCACATGAAACCTTCTACAGACACTGATTACAAACATGCCACATGAAACATCCTGCAGACACGGACTAAAACATGCCACATGAAACATCCTACAGACACGCACATATAAACCTGCAACATGACACATCCTACAGACACGCACATACAAACATGCCACATGACACATCCTACAGACACGCACATACAAACATGCCTCATGAAACATCCTACAGACACGGACATACAAATATGCCACATGAAACCTCCTACAGACACGCACATACATACAAACATGCCACATGAAACCACCTACAGACACGCACATACAAACCTTCCACATGAAACCTCCTAGAGACACGGACTAAAACGTGCCACATGAAATATCCTACAGACATGGACTAAAACATGCCACATGAAACATCTACAGACATGGATATACAAACATGCCACATGAAACCTCGTACAGAAACAGACATACACACCTGCCACTTGAAACATCCTACAGACACGCAAATACAAACCTGCCACATGAAACATCATACAGACACGGACTACAAAACTGCCACATGAAACATCCTACAGACACGGACTACAAACCTGCCACATGAAACATCCTACATACACGGACTACAAACATGCCACATGAAACATCATACAGACACGGACTAATACATGCCACATGAAACCTCCTACAGACACGGACTACAAACATGCCACATGAAACCTCCTACAGAAACGGACATACAAACATGCCACATGAAACATCCTAAAGACACGGACTACAAACATGCCACATGAAACATCCTACAGACACGGACTAAAACATGCCACATGAAACCTTCTACAGACACTGACTACAAACATGCCACATGAAACATCCTGCAGACACGGACTAAAACATGCCACGTGATACATCCTACAGATACTGACTACAAACCTGCCACATGAAACCTCCTACAGACACGGACTAAAATCTGCCACATGAAACCTCCTACAGACACGGATTACAAACATGCCACATGAAACCTCCTACAGACACGGACATACAAACCTGCCACATGAATCATATTATAGACACGGACTACAAACCTGCCACATGAAACATCCTACAGACACGGACATACAAACATGCCACATGAAACCTCCTACAGACACGGACATACACACCTGCCACATGAAACATCCTACAGACAGGCACATACAAACATGCCACATGAAACATCCTACAGACACGCACATACAAACCTGCCACATGAAACCTCCTACAGACACGGACTACAAACCTGCCACCTGAAACATCCTACATACACGGACTAAAAACCTGTCACATGAAACATCCTACAGACACGGACTAAAACATGCCACATGAAACCTCCTACAGACACGGATATACAAACATGCCACATGACACCTCCTACATACACGGACATACAAACATGTCACATGAAACATCCTACAGACACGCACATACAAACATGCCACATGAAACCTCATACAGCCACGCACATACAAACATGCCCATGAAACCTCCTACAGACACGCACATACAAACCTGCCACATGAAACATCCTACAGACACGGACTACAAATCTGCAACATGAAACATCCTACAGACACGGACTAAGCCATGCCACATGAAACCTCCTACAGACACGGACAAAAACATGCCACATGAAACATCCTATACACGGACTAAAGCATGCCACATGAAAACTCATACAGACACGGATTACAAACATGCCACATGAAACCTCCTACAGACACGGACCAAATAATGCCACATGACACATCCTACAGACACGGACTAAAACCTGCCACATGAAACCTCATACAGCCAAGCACATACAAACATGCTCATGAAACCTCCTACAGACACGCACATAAAAACCTGCAACATGCAACATCCTACAGACACGGACTACAAACCTGCCACATGAAACATCCTACAGACACGGACTACAAACATGCCACATGAAACATCCTACAGACACGGACTACATACATGCCACATGAAACCTCCTACAGACACGGACCAAACCATGCCACATGAAACCTCCTACAGACACGCACATACATAAAAACATGCCACATGACACATCCTACAGACACGCACATACAAACATGCCACATGAAACATCCTACAGACACGGACATACAATTATGCCACATGACACCTCCTACAGACACGCACATATATACAAACATGCCACATGAAACCTCCTACAGACACGCACATACAAACCTGCCACATGAAACATCCTACAGACACGGACTAAAACATGTCACATGAAACCTCCTACAGACACGGACTACAAACCTACCAAATGAAACATCCTACAGACACCGACTACAAACCTGCCACATGAAACATCCTACATACACGGAATAAACCATGCCACATGAAATCTCCTACAGACACGGACTAACAAATGCACCATGAAACCTCATACAGACACGGATTACAAACATGCCACATGAAACCTCCTACAGACACGGACCAAACCATGCCACATGAAACATCCTACAGACACGGACTAAACCTGCCACATGAAACCTCCTACAGACACGTACTACAAACCTGCCACATGAAACCTCCTACAGACACGCACATACAAACATGCCACATGAAACATCCTACATACACGGACATACAAATATGCCACATAAAACCTCCTACAGACACGCACATAAAAACATGTCAAATGAAACCTCCTACAGACACACACATACAAACCTGCTACATGAAACCTCCGACAGACACGGACTAAAACATGCCACATGAAACCTCCTACAGACACGGACTACAAACCTGCCAAATGAAACACCCTACAGACACGGACTACAAACCTGCCACATGAAACCTCCTACAAACACGGATATACAAACATGCCACAAGAAACATCCTACAGACACGCACATACAAACATGCCACATGAAACCTCATACAGCCACGCACATACAAACATGCCCATGAAACATCCTACAGACACGCATATACAAACCTGCCAGATGAAACATCCTACAGACACGGACTACATACCGGCCAAATGAAACATCCTACAGACACGGACTACAAACCTGCCACATGAAATATCCTACCGACACTGACTAAAACATGCCACATGAAACCTCCTACAGACACGGACTAAAACATGCCACCTGAAACTTCCTACAGACACGGACTACAAATCTGTCACATGAAACATCCTACAGACACGGACTACAAACCTGCCACATGAAACCTCCTACAGCCATGGACTACAAATATGCCACATAAAACATCCTAGAGACACGGACTACAAACCTGCCACATGAAACATCCTACAGACATGGACTAAAAACCTGCCATATGAAACATCCTACAGACACGGACTAAAACATCCCACATGAAACCTCCTACAGACACGGATATACAAACATGCCACATGAAACCTCCTACATACACGGACATACAAACCTGTCACATGAAACATCCTACAGACACGCACATACAAACATGCCACATGAAACATCCTACAGACACGGACTACAAACCTGCCACATGAAATATCCTACAGACACGGACTACAAACATGCCACATGAAACCTCCTACAGACACAGACTACAAACATGCCACATGAATCCTCGTACAGACACGGACAAACCATGCCACATGAAACCTCCTACAGACACGGACTTCAAAACTGCCACATGAAATTTCCTACTGACATGGACTACAAACATTCCATATGAAACATCCTACAGACATGGACTAAAACATGCCACATGAAACATCCTACAGACACGACTAAACTGAATGAAACTCTACATACACGGACTACAAACATGCCACATGAAACATCCTACAGACACGGACATACAAACATGCCACATGAAACCTCCTACAGACACGGACATACAAACCTGCCACATGAAACATCCTACAGACATGGACTACAAAAATGCCACATGAAACATCCTACAGACACGGACTACAAACCTGCCACATGAAACATCCTACAGACACGGACTACAAACATGCCACATGAAACATCCTACAGACACGGACTAAAACATGCCACATGAAACCTCCTACAGACACGGACTACAAACCTGCCACATGAAATTTCCTACAGACATGGACTAAAACATGCCATATGAAACATCCTACAGACACGGACATACATACATGACACATGAAACATCCTACAGACACGGACTACAAACATGCCACATGAAACATCCTACAGACACGGACTAAAACATGCCACATGAAACATCCTACAGACATGGACTAAAACATGCCACATGAAACATCTACAGACATGGACATACAAACATGCCACATGAAACCTCCTACAGACACGGACATACACACCTGTCACATGAAACATCCTACAGACACGCAAATACAAACCTGCCACATGAAAATCCTACAGACACGGACTACAAACCTGCCACATGAAACATCCTACAGACACGGACTACAAACCTGCCACATGAAACATCCTACATACACGGACTACAAACATGCCACATGAAACATCATACAGACACGGACTAAAACATGCCACATGAAACCTCCTACAGACATGGACTACAAACATGCCACATGAAACCTCGTACAGACACGGACATACAAACATGCCACATGAAACATCCTACAGACACGGACTACAAACATGCCACATGAAACATCCTACATATACGGACTAAAACATGCCACATGAAACCTTCTACAGACACTGACTACAAACATGCCACATGAAACATCCTGCAGACTCGGACTGAAACATGCCACATGAAACATCCTACAGACACTGACTACAAACCTGCCACATGAAACCTCCTACAGACACGGACTAAAACCTGCCACATGAAACCTCCTACAGACACGGATTACAAACCTGCCACATGAAACCTCCTACAGACACGGACATACAAACCTGCCACATGAATCATACTATAGACACGGACATACACACCTGCCACATGAAACATCCTACAGAAACGCACATACAAACCTGCCACATGAAACCTCCTACAGACACGGACTACAAACCTGCCACCTGAAACATCCTACATACACGGACTACAAACCTGCCACATGAAACATCCTACAGACACGGACTAAAACATGCCACATGAAACCTCCTACAGACACGGATATACAAACATGCCACATGAAACCTCCTACATACACGGACATACAAACATGTCACATGAAACATCCTACAGACACGCACATACAAACATGCCACATGAAACCTCATACAGCCACGCACATACAAACATGCCCATGAAACCTCCTACAGACACGCACATACAAACCTGCCACATGAAACATCCTACAGACACGGACTACAAACCTGCCACATGAAACATCCTACAGACACGGACTAAAACATGTCACATGAAACATCCTACAGACACTGATTACAAACATGCCACATGAAACCTCCTACAGACACGGACTAAAATCTGCCACATGAAACCTTCAACAGACACGGATTACAAACCTGCCACATGAAACCTCCTACAGACACGGACTACAAACCTGCCACATGAATCATATTATAGACACGGACTACAAACCTGCCACATGAAACATCCTACAGACACGGACATACAAACATGCCACATGAAACCTCCTACAGACACGGACATACACACCTGCCACATGAAACATCCTACAGACAGGGACATACAAACATGCCACATGAAACATCCTACAGACACGGACTACAAACCTGCCACATGAAACCTCCTACAGACACGGACTACAAACCTGCCACATGAAACATCCTACATACACGGACTACAAACCTGCACATGAAACATCCTACAGACACGGACTAAAACATGCCACATGAAACCTCCTACAGACACGGACTACAAACATGCCACATGAAACATCCTACAGACACGGACTAAAACATGCCACATGAAACCTCCTACAGACACGGACATACAAACATGCCACATGAAACCTCCTACAGACACGGACATACAAACATGCCACATGAAACATCCTACAGACACGGACTACAAACATGCCACATGAAACCTCCTACAGACACGGACTACAAACCTGCCACATGAAACATCCTACAGACACGGACTACAAACCTGCCACATGAAACATCCTACAGACACGGACTAAAACATGCCACATGAAACCTCCTACAGACACGGACTAAACCATGCCACATGAAACCTCCTACAGACACGGACTAAAACATGCCACATGAAACCTCCTACAGACACGGACTAAAACATGCCACATGAAACCTCCTACAGACACGGACTACAAACATGCCACATGAAACCTCCTACAGACACGGACCAAACCATGCCACATGAAACATCCTACAGACACGGACTACAAACATGCCACATGAAACATCCTACAGACACGGACTACAAACATGCCACATGAAACCTCCTACAGACACGCACATACAAACATGCCACATGAAACATCCTACAGACACGGACATACAAATATGCCACATGAAACCTCCTACAGACACGCACATACAAACATGCCACATGAAACCTCCTACAGACACGCACATACAAACCTGCTACATGAAACCTCCTACAGACACGGACTAAAACATGCCACATGAAACCTCCTACAGACACGGACTACAAACCTGCCAAATGAAACACCCTACAGACACGGACTACAAACATGCCACATGAAACATCCTACAGACACGGACTAAAACATGCCACATGAAACCTCCTACAGACACGGACTAAGCCATGCCACATGAAACCTCCTACAGACACGGACTAAAACATGCCACATGAAACCTCCTACAGACACGGATATACAAACATGCCACATGAAACCTCCTACATACACGGACATACAAACCTGTCACATGAAACATCCTACAGACACGCACATACAAACATGCCACATGAACCTCATACAGCCACGCACATACAAACATGCCACATGAAACATCCTACAGACACGGACTACAAACCTGCCACATGAAACATCCTACAGACACGGACTACAAACATGCCACATGAAACATCCTACAGACACGGACTACAAACATGCCACATGAAACCTCCTACAGACACTGACTACTAACATGCCACATGAAACATCCTACAGACACGGACTAAAACATGCCACATGAAACATCCTACAGACACTGACTACAAACCTGCCACATGAAACCTCCTACAGACACGGACTAAATCTGCCACATGAAACCTCCTACAGACACGGATTACAAACCTGCCACATGAAACCTCCTACAGACACGGACATACAAACCTGCCACATGAATCATACTATAGACACGGACTACAAACCTGCCACATGAAACATCCTACAGACACGGACATACAAACATGCCACATGAAACCTCCTACAGACACGGACTAAAACATGCCACATGAAACATCCTACAGACACGGACATACAAACATGCCACATGAAACATCCTACAGACACGGACATACAAACCTGCCACATGAAACCTCCTACAGACACGGACTACAAACCTGCCACATGAAACATCCTACAGACACGGACTACAAACCTGCCACATGAAACATCCTACAGACACGGACTAAAACATGCCACATGAAACCTCCTACAGACACGGACATACAAACATGCCACATGAAACATCCTACAGACACGGACATACAAACATGCCACATGAAACATCCTACAGACACGCACATACAAACATGCCCATGAAACCTCCTACAGACACGCACATACAAACCTGCCACATGAAACATCCTACAGACACGGACTACAAACCTGCAACATGAAACATCCTACAGACACGGACTAAAACATGCCACATGAAACCTCCTACAGACACGGATTACAAACCTGCCAAATGAAACACCCTACAGACACGGACTACAAACCTGCCACATGAAACATCCTACAGACACGGACTAAAACATGCCACATGAAACCTCCTACAGACACGGACTAAGCCATGCCACATGAAACCTCCTACAGACACGGACTAAAACATGCCACATGAAACATCCTAGACACGGACTAAAACATGCCACATGAAAACTCATACAGACACGGATTACAAACATGCCACATGAAACCTCCTACAGACACGGACCAAACAATGCCACATGAAACATCCTACAGACACGGACTAAAACATGCCACATGAAACCTCCTACAGACACGGACTACAAACTGCCACATGAAACCTCCTACAGACACGGACTAAAACATGCCACATGAAACATCCTACAGACACGGACATACAAATATGCCACATGAAACCTCCTACAGACACGCACATACAAACATGCCACATGAAACCTCCTACATACACGCACATACAAACCTGCTACATGAAACCTCCTACAGACACGGACTAAAACATGCCACATGAAACCTCCTACAGACACGGATTACAAACCTGCCAAATGAAACACCCTACAGACACGGACTACAAACCTGCCACATGAAACATCCTACAGACACGGACTAAAACATGCCACATGAAACCTCCTACAGACACGGATATACAAACATGCCACATGAAACCTCCTACATACACGGACATACAAACCTGTCACATGAAACATCCTACAGACACGCACATACAAACATGCCACATGAAACCTCATACAGCCAAGCACATACAAACATGCTCATGAAACCTCCTACAGACACGCACATACAAACCTGCAACATGAAACATCCTACAGACACGGACTACAAACCTGCCACATGAAACATCCTACAGACACGGACTACAAACATGCCACATGAAACATCCTACAGACACGGACTACATACATGCCACATGAAACCTCCTACAGACACGGACCAAACCATGCCACATGAAACCTCCTACAGACACGCACATACATACAAACATGCCACATGACACATCCTACAGACACGCACATACAAACATGCCACATGAAACATCCTACAGACACGGACATACAATTATGCCACATGACACCTCATACAGACATGCACATATATACAAACATGCCACATGAAACCTCCTACAGACACGCACATACAAACCTGCCACATGAAACCTCCTACAGACACGGACTAAAACATGTCACATGAAACCTCCTACAGACACGGACTACAAACCTGCCAAATGATACATCCTACAGACACGGACTACAAACCTGCCACATGAAACATCCTACAGACACGGAATAAACCATGCCACATGAAATCTCCTACAGACACGGACTAAAAAATGCACCATGAATCCTCATACAGACACGGATTACAAACATGCCACATGAAACCTCCTACAGACACGGACCAAACCATGCCACATGAAACATCCTACAGACACGGACTAAATCTGCCACATGAAACCTCCTACAGACATGTACCACAAACCTGCCACATGAAACCTCCTACAGACACGCACATACAAACATGCCACATGAAACATCCTACATACACGGACATACAAATATGCCACATAAAACCTCCTACAGACACGCACATACAAACATGTCAAATGAAACCTCCTACAGACACGCACATACAAACCTGCTACATGAAACCTCCGACAGACACGGACTAAAACATGCCACATGAAACCTCCTACAGACACGGACTACAAACCTGCCAAATGAAACACCCTACAGACACGGACTACAAACCTGCCACATGAAACCTCCTACAAACACGGATATACAAACATGCCACAAGAAACATCCTACAGACACGCACATACAAACATGCCACATGAAACCTCATACAGCCACGCACATACAAACATGCCCATGAAACCTCCTACAGACACGCATATACAAACCTGCCACATGAAACATCCTACAGACACGGACAACATACCGGCCAAATGAAACATCCTACAGACACGGACTACAAACCTGCCACATGAAACCTCCTACAGACATGGACTACAAATATGCCACATAAAACATCCTAGAGACACGGACTACAACCTGCCACATGAAACATCCTAGACATGGACTAAAACCTGCCATATGAAACATCCTACAGACACGGACTAAAACATCCCACATGAAACCTCCTACAGACACGGATATACAAACATGCCACATGAAACCTCCTACATACACGGACATACAAACCTGTCACATGAAACATCCTACAGACACGCACATACAAACATGCCACATGAAACATCCTACAGACACGGACTACAAACCTGCCACATGAAATATCCTACAGACACGGACTACAAACATGCCACATGAAACCTCCTACAGACACAGACTACAAACATGCCACATGAATCCTCGTACAGACACGGACAAACCATGCCACATGAAACCTCCTACAGACACGGACTACAAAACTGCCACATGAAATTTCCTACTGACATGGACTACAAACATGCCATATGAAACATCCTACAGACATGGACTAAAACATGCCACATGAAACATCCTACAGACATGGACTAAAACATGCCACATGAAACATCTACAGACATGGACATACAAACATGCCACATGAAACCTCCTACAGACACGGACATACACACCTGCCACATGAAACATCCTACAGACTCGCAAATACAAACCTGCCACATGAAACATCCTACAGACACGGACTACAAACCTGCCACATGAAACATCCTACAGACACGGACTACAAACATGCCACATGAATCAACGTACAGACAAGGACAAACCATGCCACATGAAACCTCCTACAGACACGGACTACAAACCTGCCACATGAAATTTCCTACAGACATGGACTAAAACATGCCATATGAAACATCCTACAGACACGGACATACATACATGACACATGAAACATCCTACAGACACGGACTACAAACATGCCACATGAAACATCCTACAGACACGGACTAAAACATGCCACATGAACCATCCTACAGACATGGACTAAAACATGCCACATGAAACATCTACAGACATGGACATACAAACATGCCACATGAAACCTCCTACAGACACGGACATACACACCTGTCACATGAAACATCATACAGACACGCAAATACAAACCTGCCACATGAAAATCCTACAGACACGGACTACAAACCTGCCACATGAAACATCCTACAGACACGGACTACAAACCTGCCACATGAAACATCCTACATACACGGACTACAAACATGCCACATGAAACATCATACAGACACGGACTAAAACATGCCACATGAAACCTCCTACAGACATGGACTACAAACATGCCACATGAAACCTCGTACAGACACGGACATACAAACATGCCACATGAAACATCCTACAGACACGGACTACAAACATGCCACATGAAACATCCTACATATACGGACTAAAACATGCCACATGAAACCTTCTACAGACACTGACTACAAACATGCCACATGAAACATCCTGCAGACTCGGACTGAAACATGCCACATGAAACATCCTACAGACACTGACTACAAACCTGCCACATGAAACCTCCTACAGACACGGACTAAAACCTGCCACATGAAACCTCCTACAGACAAGGATATACAAACATGCCACATGAAACCTCCTACATACACGGACATACAAACCTGTCACATGAAGCATCCTACAGACACGCACATACAAACATGCCACATGTAACCTCATACAGCCACGCACATACAAACCTGCAACATGATACATCCTACAGACACGGACTACAAACCTGCCACATGAAACATCCTACAGACACGGGCTACAAACATGCCACATGAAACATCCTACAGACACGGACTACAAACATGCCACATGAAACCTTCTACAGACACTGACTACTAACATGCCACATGAAACATCCTGCAGACACGGACTAAAACATGCCACATGAAACATCCTACAGACACTGACTACAAACCTGCCACATGAAACCTCCTACAGAAACGGACTAAATCTGCCACATGAAACCTCCAACAGACACGGATTACAAACCTGCCACATGAAACCTCCTACAGACACGGACATACAAACCTGCCACATGAATCATACTATAGACACGGACTACAAACCTGCCACATGAAACATCCTACAGACACGGACATACTAACATGCCACATGAAACCTCCTACAGACACGGACAGACACACCTGCCACATGAAACATCCTACAGACAGGAACATACAAACATGCCACATGAAACATCCTACAGACGCGCACATACAAACCTGCCACATGAAACCTCCTACAGACACGGACTACAAACCTGCCACGTTAAACATCCTACATACACGGACTACAAACCTGTCACATGAAACATCCTACAGACACGGACTAAAACATGCAACATGAAACCTCCTACAGACACGGATATACAAACATGCCACATGACACCTCCTACATACACGGACATACAAGCATGTCACATGAAACATCCTACAGACACGCACATACAAACATGCCCATGAAACCTCCTACAGACACGCACATACAAACCTGCCACATGAAACATCCTACAGACACGGACTACAAACCTGCAACATGAAACATCCTACAGACACGGACTAAAACATGCCACATGAAACCTCCTACAGACACGGATTACAAACCTGCCAAATGAAACACCCTACAGACACGGACTACAAACCTGCCACATGAAACATCCTACAGACACGGACTAAAACATGCCACATGAAACCTTCTACAGACACGGACTAAGCCATGCCACATGAAACCTCCTACAGACACGGACTAAAACATGCCACAGGAAACATCCTAGACACGCACTAAAACATGCCACATGAAAACTCATACAGACACGGATTACAAACATGCCACATGAAACATCCTACAGACACGGACCACACAATGCCACATGAAACATCCTACAGACACGGACTAAAACCTGCCACATGAAACCTCCTACAGTCACGGACTACAAACATGCCACATGAAACATCCTACAGACACGGACATACAAATATGCCACATGAAACCTCCTACAGACACGCACATACAAACATGCGACATGAAACCTCCTACATACACGCACATACAAACCTGTTACATGAAACCTCCTACAGACACGGACTAAAACATGCCACATGAAACCTCCTACAGACACGGATTACAAACCTGCCAAATGAAACACCCTACAGACACGGACTACAAACCTGCCACATGAAACATCCTACAGACACGGACTAAAACATGCCACATGAAACCTCCTACAGACACGGATATACAAACATGCCACATGAAACCTCCTACATACACGGACATACAAACCTGTCACATGAAACATCCTACAGACACGCACATACAAACATGCCACATGAAACCTCATACAGCCAAGCACATACAAACATGCTCATGAAACCTCCTACAGACACGCACATACAAACCTGCAACATGAAACATCCTACAGACACGGACTACAAACCTGCCACATGAAACATCCTACAGACACGGACTACAAACATGCCACATGAAACATCCTACAGACACGGACTACATACATGCCACATGAAACCTCCTACAGACACGGACCAAACCATGCCACATGAAACCTCCTACAGACACGCACATACATACAAACATGCCACATGACACATCCTACAGACACGCACATACAAACATGCCACATGAAACATCCTACAGACACGGACATACAATTATGCCACATGACACCTCATACAGACATGCACATATATACAAACATGCCACATGAAACCTCCTACAGACACGCACATACAAACCTGCCACATGAAACCTCCTACAGACACGGACTAAAACATGTCACATGAAACCTCCTACAGACACGGACTACAAACCTGCCAAATGATACATCCTACAGACACGGACTACAAACCTGCCACATGAAACATCCTACAGACACGGAATAAACCATGCCACATGAAATCTCCTACAGACACGGACTAAAAAATGCACCATGAATCCTCATACAGACACGGATTACAAACATGCCACATGAAACCTCCTACAGACACGGACCAAACCATGCCACATGAAACATCCTACAGACACGGACTAAATCTGCCACATGAAACCTCCTACAGACATGTACCACAAACCTGCCACATGAAACCTCCTACAGACACGCACATACAAACATGCCACATGAAACATCCTACATACACGGACATACAAATATGCCACATAAAACCTCCTACAGACACGCACATACAAACATGTCAAATGAAACCTCCTACAGACACGCACATACAAACCTGCTACATGAAACCTCCGACAGACACGGACTAAAACATGCCACATGAAACCTCCTACAGACACGGACTACAAACCTGCCAAATGAAACACCCTACAGACACGGACTACAAACCTGCCACATGAAACCTCCTACAAACACGGATATACAAACATGCCACAAGAAACATCCTACAGACACGCACATACAAACATGCCACATGAAACCTCATACAGCCACGCACATACAAACATGCCCATGAAACCTCCTACAGACACGCATATACAAACCTGCCACATGAAACATCCTACAGACACGGACAACATACCGGCCAAATGAAACATCCTACAGACACGGACTACAAACCTGCCACATGAAACCTCCTACAGACATGGACTACAAATATGCCACATGAAACATCCTAGAGACACGGACTACAAACCTGCCACATGAAACATCCTACAGACATGGACTAAAAACCTGCCATATGAAACATCCTACAGACACGGACTAAAACATGCCACATGAAACCTCCTACAGACACGGATATACAAACATGCCACATGAAACCTCCTACATACACGGACATACAAACCTGTCACATGAAACATCCTACAGACACGCACATACAAACATGCCACATGAAACATCCTACAGACACGGACTACAAACCTGCCACATGAAATATCCTACAGACACGGACTACAAACATGCCACATGAAACCTCCTACAGACACAGACTACAAACATGCCACATGAATCCTCGTACAGACACGGACAAACCATGCCACATGAAACCTCCTACAGACACGGACTACAAAACTGCCACATGAAATTTCCTACTGACATGGACTACAAACATGCCATATGAAACATCCTACAGACATGGACTAAAACATGCCACATGAAACATCCTACAGACATGGACTAAAACATGCCACATGAAACATCTACAGACATGGACATACAAACATGCCACATGAAACCTCCTACAGACACGGACATACACACCTGCCACATGAAACATCCTACAGACTCGCAAATACAAACCTGCCACATGAAACATCCTACAGACACGGACTACAAACCTGCCACATGAAACATCCTACAGACACGGACTACAAACATGCCACATGAATCAACGTACAGACAAGGACAAACCATGCCACATGAAACCTCCTACAGACACGGACTACAAACCTGCCACATGAAATTTCCTACAGACATGGACTAAAACATGCCATATGAAACATCCTACAGACACGGACATACATACATGACACATGAAACATCCTACAGACACGGACTACAAACATGCCACATGAAACATCCTACAGACACGGACTAAAACATGCCACATGAACCATCCTACAGACATGGACTAAAACATGCCACATGAAACATCTACAGACATGGACATACAAACATGCCACATGAAACCTCCTACAGACACGGACATACACACCTGTCACATGAAACATCATACAGACACGCAAATACAAACCTGCCACATGAAAATCCTACAGACACGGACTACAAACCTGCCACATGAAACATCCTACAGACACGGACTACAAACCTGCCACATGAAACATCCTACATACACGGACTACAAACATGCCACATGAAACATCATACAGACACGGACTAAAACATGCCACATGAAACCTCCTACAGACATGGACTACAAACATGCCACATGAAACCTCGTACAGACACGGACATACAAACATGCCACATGAAACATCCTACAGACACGGACTACAAACATGCCACATGAAACATCCTACATATACGGACTAAAACATGCCACATGAAACCTTCTACAGACACTGACTACAAACATGCCACATGAAACATCGCAGACTCGGACTGAAAATGCCACATGAAACCTCCTACAGACACTGACTACAAACCTGCCACATGAAACATCCTACAGACACGGACTAAAACCTGCCACATGAAACATCCTACAGACACGGATTACAAACCTGCCACATGAAACCTCCTACAGACACGGACATACAAACCTGCCACATGAATCATACTATAGACACGGACATACACACCTGCCACATGAAACATCCTACAGACAGGCACATACAAACATGCCACATGAAACATCCTACAGAAACGCACATACAAACCTGCCACATGAAACCTCCTACAGACACGGACTACAAACATGCCACCTGAAACATCCTACATACACGGACATACAAACCTGTCACATGAAACATCCTACAGACACGCACATACAAACATGCCACATGAAACATCCTACAGACACGGACTACAAACCTGCCACATGAAATATCCTACAGACACGGACTACAAACATGCCACATGAAACCTCCTACAGACACAGACTACAAACATGCCACATGAATCCTCGTACA
>CM026402.1:74378410-74440398 GCA_014843695.1 Archivesica marissinica | reverse complement strand
CTCATACTAATCCAATAGTTTCCTTCTGGTATAATGTAATCCATAGTCTCCGCCTGGTATAATGTAAGCCAATAGTTTCCGCCTGGTATAATGTAAGCCAATAGTTTCTGCCTGGTATAACGTAAGCCAATAGTTTCCGCCTGGTATAATGTAATCAATAGCTTCCGCCTGGTATAATGTAATCCAGTAGTTTCCTTCTGGTATAATGTAAGCCAATAGTTTCCGCCTGGTATAATGTAAGCCAATAGTTTCCGCCTAGTATAATGTAATCCATATTCTCCGCCTGGCATAATGTAAGCCATAGCTTCCGCCTGGCATAATGTAAGCCAATAGTTTCCGCCTGGTATAATGTAATCCATAGTTTCCGCCTGGTATAATGTAATCCATGGTTTCCGCCTGGTATAATGTAGTCCATAGTTTCCGCCAGGTATAATGTAAGCCATAGTTTCCACCTGGTATAATGTAATCCATAGTTTCCGCCTGCTATAATGTAATCCATGGTTTCCGCCTAGTATAATGTAATCCATAGTTTCCGCCAGGTATAATGTAATCCATAGTTTCCGCCAGGTATAATGTAATCCATAGTTTCCGCCTGGTATAATGTAATCCATGGTTTCCGCCTGGTATAATGTAATCCATAGTTTCCGCCAGGTATAATGTAATCCATAGTTTCCACCTGGTATAATGTAATCCATAGTTTCCGCCTGGTATAATGTAATCCAGTAGTGTATGTCTGGTATAATGTAATCCAGTAGTTTCCACCTGGTATAATGTAATCCAGTAGTTTCCACCTAGTATAATGTAATCCAAAGATTCCACTGGTATATTGTAATCCATAGTTTCCACTGGTATAATGTAATCCATAGTTTCCACCTGGTAAAATGTAATCCAGTAGTTTCCACCTGGTATAATGTAATCCATAGTTTACGCCTGGTATAATGTAATCCATAGTTTCCACATGGTATAATGTAATCCATAGTTTCCACCTGGTATAATGTAATCCATAGTTTCCACTGGTATAATGTAATCCATAGTATCCGCCTGGTATAATGTAATCCATAGTTTCCACCTGGTATAATGTAATCCATAGTTTCCACCTGGTATAATGTAATCCATAGTTTCCACTTGGTATAATGTAAGCCAATAGTGTCTGACTGGTATAATGTAATCCAGTAGTGTCTGACAGGTATAATGTAATCCAGTAGTTTCCACCTGGTATAATGTAATCCATAGTTTCCGCCTGGTATAATGTAATGCATAGTTTCCACCTGGTATAATGTAATCCATAGTTTCCGCCTGGTATAATGTAATCCATAGTTTCCACCTGGTATAATGTAATCCAGTAGTTTCCACCTGCTATAATGTAATCCATAGTTTCCGCCTGGTATAATGTAATCCAGTAGTGTATGTCTGGTATGATGTAATCAAGTAGTTTCTGACTAGTATAATGTAATCCATAGTTTCCGCCTGGTATAATGTAATCCAGTAGTGTATGACTGGTATAATGTAATCCAGTAGTATATGACTGGTACAATGTAATCCAGTAGTTTCTGATTGGTATAATGTAATACAGTTGTTTCCGCCTGGCATAATGTAATCCAGTAGTTTCAGACTGATACAGTGTAATCCAGTAGTATCTGACTGGTATAATGTAATCCAGTAGTTTCTGACTGGTATAATGTAATCCATAGTTTCCGCCTGGTATAATATAATCCATAGTTTCCACCTGGTATAATGTAATCCATAGTTTCCACCTGCTATAATGTAATCCATAGTTTCCGCCTGGTATAATGATTCCAGTAGTGTATGTCTGGTATAGTATAATCCAGTAGTTTCTGACTGGTATAATGAAATCCAGTAGTTTCTGACTGGTATAATGTAATCCAGTAGTTTCCACCTGGTATAATGTAAGCCAATTGTTTCCACCTGGTATAATGTAATCCATAGTTTCCACCTGGTATAATATAATCCATAGTTTCCACCTGGTATAATGCAATCCATAGTTTCCGCCTCGTATAATGTAACCCAGTAGTGTCTGACTAGTATAATGTAATCCATAGTTTCCGCCTCGTATAATGTAACCCAGTAGTGTCTGACTGGTATAATGTAGTCCAGTAGTTTCCGCCTGGCATAATGTAATCAAAAGATTCCACATGGTATAATGTAATCCATAGTTTCCACCTGGTATAATGTAATCCATAGTTTCCGCCTGGTATTATGTAATCTATAGTTTCCACCTGGTATAATGTAATCCAGTAGTTTCCGTCTTATATAATGTAATCTGTAGATTCCACATGTTATAACGTAATCCATAGTTTCCGCCTGGTATAATGTAATCCATAGTTTCCGCCTGGCATAATGTTATCTATAGTTTGCACCTGGTATAATGTAATCCAGTAGTTTCCACCTGGTATAATGTAATCCAGTAGTTTCCACCTGGTATAATGTAATCCAGTAGTTTCCACCTGGTATAATGTAATCCATAGTTTCAATCTGGTATAATATAATCCAGTAGGTATAATGTAATCCATAGTTTCCACCTGGTATAATGTAATCCAGTAGTTTATGTCTCGTATAATGTAATCCAGTAGTTTCCACCTGGTATAATGTAATCTAGTAGTGTATGTATGGTATAATGTAATCCAGTAGTTTCCGCCTGGTATAATGTAATCCATAGTTTCCACCTGGTATAATGTAATCCAGTAGTGTCTGACTGGTATAATGTAATCCAGTAGTGTCTGCCTGGTATAATGTAATCCATAGTTTCCACCTGGTATAATGTAATCCATAGTTTCCACCTGCTATAATGTAATCCATAGTATCCACCTGGTATAAGGTAATCCAGTAGTTTCCACCTGGTATAATGTAATCCAGTAGTTTCCACCTGGTATAATGTAATCCAGTAGTTTCCACCTGGTATAATGTAATCCATAGTTTCCGCCTCGTATCATGTAATCCACAGTTTCCACCTGGTATAATGTAACCCAGCAGTTTCTGACTGGTATAATGTAATCCAGTAGTTTCCACCTGGTATAATGTAAGCCAATTGTTTCCACCTGGTATAATGTAATCCATAGTTTCCACCTGGTATAATTTAATCCATAGTTTCCACCTGGTATAATGTAATCCAGTAGTTTTTGACTGGTATAATGTAATCCATAGTTTCCGCCAGGTATAATGTAATCCATAGTTTCCAACTGGTATAATGTAATCCATAGTTTCCACCTGGTATAATGTAATCCATAGTTTCCGGCTCGTATAATGTAACCCAGTAGTGTCTGACTGGTATAAAGTAATCCATAGTGTCCGCCTCGTATAATGTAACCCAGTAGTGTCTGACGTCTGACTAGTATAGCGTACTCCAGTTGTGTCTGACTGGTATAATGTAATCCAGTAGTTTCCGCCTGGCATAATGTAATCTATAGAATCCACATGGTATAATGTAATCCATAATTTCCGCCTGGTATAATGTAATCCATAGTTTCCGCCTGGTATTATGTAATCTATAGTTTCCACGTGGTATAATGTAATCCAGTAGTTTCCGCCTGATATAATGTAATCTATAGTTTCCACCTGGTATAATGTAATCTATAGTTTCCACCTGGTATATTGTAATCCAGTAGTATATGTCTGGTATAATGTAATCCAGTAGTTTCCACCTGGTATAATATAATCCAGTAGTGTCCACCTGGTATAATGTAATCCATAGTTTCAACCTGGTATAATATAATCCAGTAGTTTCTGACTGGTATAATGTAATCCATAGTTTCCGCTGGTATAATGTAATCCAGTAGTGTATGCCTTGTATGATGTAATCCAGTAGTTTCTGACTAGTATAATGTAATCCATAGTTTCCACCTGGTATAATCTAATCCATAGTTTCCACCTGGTATAATGTAATCCATAGTTTCCACCTGGTATAATGTAATCCAGTAGTTTCTGACTGGTATAATGTAATCCAGTAGTTTCCACCTGGTATAATGTAAGCCAATATTTTCCAGCTGGTATAATGTAATCCATAGTTTCCACCTGGTATAATGTAATCCATAGTTTCCACCTGGTATAATGTTATACAGTAGTGTATGTCTGGTGTAATGTAATCCATAGTTTCCACCTGGTATAATGTAATCCAGTAGTTTTTGACTGGTATAATGTAATCCATAGTTTCCACCTGGTATAATGTAATCCAGTAGTTTTTGACTGGTATAATGTAATCCATAGTTTCCGCCAGGTATAATGTAATCCAGTAGTTTCTGACTGGTATAATGTAATCCATAGTTTCCACCTGGTATAATGTAATCCATAGTTTCCACATGGTATAATGTAATCCATAGTTTCCGCCTCGTATAATGTAACCCAGTAGTGTCTGACTGGTATAATGTAATCCATAGTTTCCGCCTCGTAAAATGTAACCCAGTAGTGTCTGACTAGTATAACGTACTCCAGTAGTGTCTGACTGGTATAATGTAATCCAGTAGTTTCCGCCTGGCATAATGTAATCAAAAGATTCCACATGGTATAATGTAATCCATAGTTTCCGCCTGGTATAATATAATCCATAGTTTCCACCTGGTATAATGTAATCCATAGTTTCCGCCTGGTATAATTGAATCCATAGTTTCCACCTGGTATAATGTAATCCAGTAGTGTATGTATGGTATAATGTAATCCAGTAGTTTCCGCCTGTTATAATGTAATCCATAGTTTCCACCTAGTATAATGTAATACAGTAGTGTCTGACTAGTATAATGTAATCCAGTAGTGTCTGCCTGGTATAATGTAATCCATAGTTTCCACCTGGTATAATGTAATCCATAGTTTCCACCTGGTATAATGTAATATAGTAGTGTATGTCTGGTATAATGTAATCCAGTAGTTTCCACCTGGTATTATGTAAGCCAATTGTTTCCACCTGGTATAATGTAATCCATAGCTTCCACCTGGTATAATGTAATCCATAGTTTCCACCTGGCATAATGTAATCTATAGATTCCACATGGTATAATGTAATCCATAGTTTCCGCCTGGTATAATGTAATCCATAGTTTCCGCCTGGTATTATGTAATCTATAGTTTCCACCTAGTATTATGTAATCCAGTAATTTCCGCCTGGTATAATGTAATCCATAGTTTCCGCCTGGTATAATGTAATCCATAGTTTCCGCCTCGTATAATGTAATCCATAGTTTCCGCCTAGTATAATGTAATCCATAGTTTCCGCCTGTTATAATGTAATCTATAGTTTCCACCTGGTATAATGTAATCCAGTAGTGTATGTCTGGTATAATGTAATCCATAGTTTCAACCTGGTATAATATAATCCAGTAGTTTCTGACTGGTATAATGTAATCCATAGTTTCCGCTGGTATAATGTAATACAGTAGTGTATGTCTGGTGTAATGTAATCCATAGTTTCCACCTGGTATAATGTAATCCAGTAGTTTTTGACTTGTATAATGTAATCCATAGTTTCCACATGGTATAATGTAATCCATAGTTTCCACCTGGTATAATGTAATCCATAGTATCCACCTGGTATAATGTAATCAAGTAGTTTCCACCTGGTATAATGTAATCCATAGTTTCCACCTGGTATAATGTAATCCATAGTTTCCACCTGGTATAATGTAATCCAGTAATTTCCACCTGGTATAATGTAATCCATAGTTTCCACCTGGTATCATGTAATCCATAGTTTCCGCCTGGTATAATGTAATCCAGTAGTGTATGACTGGTATAATGTAATCCAGTAGTTTATGACTGGTACAATGTAATCCAGTAGTTTCTGATTGGTATAATGTAATCCAGTTGTTTCCGCCTGGCATAATGTAATCCAGTTGTTTCAGACTGGTACAGTGTAATCCAGTAGTTTCTGACTGGTATAATGTAAGCCAGTAGTTTCTGACTGGTATAATGTAATCCAGTAGTTTCCACCTGGTATAATGTAAGCCAATTGTTTCCACCTGGTATAATGTAATCCATACTTTCCACCTGGTATAATGTAATCTATAGTTTCCATCTGGTATAATGTAATCCAAAGTTTCCATCTGGTATAATGTAATCCAGTAGTTTATGAGTGGTATAATGTAATCCATAGTTTCCACCTGGTATAATGTAATCCAGTAGTTTCTGACTGGTATAATGTAATCCATAGTTTCCACCTGGTATAATGTAATCCATAGTTTCCACCAGGTATAATGTAATCCATAGTTTCCACCTGGTATAATGTAATCCATAGTTTCCAACTGTTATAATGTAATCCATAGTTTCCACCTAGTATAATGTAATCCATAGTTTCAATCTGGTATAATATAATCCAGTAGTTTCCACCTGGTATAATGTAATCCATAGTTTCAATCTGGTATAATATAATCCAGGAGTTTCCACCTGGTATAATGTAATCCAATAGTTTCCACATGGTATAATGTAATCCATAGTTTCCGCCTGGTATGATGTAATCCATAGTTTCCACCTGGTATAACGTAATCCAGTAGTTTCCACCTAGTATAATGTAATCCATAGTTTCCGCCTGGTATAATGTAATCCATAGTTTCCACCTGGTATAATGTAATCCAGTAGTTTATGTCTGGTATAATGTAATCCAGTAGTTTCCACCTGGTATAATGTAATCCAGTAGTGTCTGACTGGTATAATGTAATCCATAGTTTCCGCCTCGTATAATGTAACCCAGTAGTGTCTGACTAGTATAACGTACTCCAGTAGTTTCTGACTGGTATGATGTAATCCAGTAGTTTCCGCCTGGCATAATGTAATCTATAGATTCCACATAGTATCGTGTAATCCATAGTTTCCGCCTAGTATAATGTAATCCATAGTTTCCGCCTGGTATTATGTAATCTATAGTTACCACCTGGTATAATGTAATCCAGTAGTTTCCGCCTGGTATAATGTAATCCATAGTTTCCGCCTGGTATAATTTTGTTTGTGGTTTGTTTGTTTGTGGTTTGTTTTGTTTTGGTTTGTTGTGTGTTGTTGGTTTGTTGTGTTTTGGTTTGTTGTGTTTTGGTTTGTTTGTTTTGGTTTGTTTGTTTTGGTTTGTTGTGTTTTGGTTTGTTTGTTTTGGTTTGTTTGTGTTTGTGGTTTGTTGTGTTTTGGTTTGTGTTGTTTTGGTTTGTAATCCATAGTTTCCACCTGTATAATGTAATCCATAGTTTCCACCTGGTATAATGTAATACAGTAGTGTATGTATGGTATAATGTAATCCATAGTTTCCACCTGGTTTAATGTAATCCATTAGTTTCCACCTGGTATAATGTAATCCATAGTTTCCGCCTGGTATCATGTAATCCATAATTTCCACCTGGTATAATGTTATCCAGTAGATTCTGACTGGTATAATGTAATCCATAGTTTCCACCTGGTATAATGTAATCCATAGTTTCCACCTGGTATAATGTAATCCAGTAGTTTCCACCTGGTATAATGTAATCCATAGTTTCCACCTGGAATAATGTAATCCAGTAGTTTCCACCTGGTATAATGTAATCCATAGTTTCCACCTGGTATAATGTAATACAGTAGTGTATGTCTGGTATAATGTAATCCATAGTTTCCACCTGGTATAATGTAATACAGTAGTGTATGTCTGGTATAATGTAATCCATAGTTTCCACCTGGTATAATGTAATCCAGTAGTTTTTGACTGGTATAATGTAATCCATAGTTTCCGCCAGGTATAATGTAATCCATAGTTTCCAACTGGTATAATGTAATCCATAGTTTCCACCTGGTATAATGTAATCCATAGTTTCCGGCTCGTATAATGTAACCCAGTAGTGTCTGACTGGTATAAAGTAATCCATAGTGTCCGCCTCGTATAATGTAACCCAGTAGTGTCTGACGTCTGACTAGTATAGCGTACTCCAGTTGTGTCTGACTGGTATAATGTAATCCAGTAGTTTCCGCCTGGCATAATGTAATCTATAGAATCCACATGGTATAATGTAATCCATAATTTCCGCCTTGTATAATGTAATCCATAGTTTCCGCCTGGTATTATGTAATCTATAGTTTCCACCTGGTATAATGTAATCCAGTAGTGTCCGCCTGATATAATGTAATCTATAGTTTCCACCTGGTATAATGTAATCTATAGTTTCCACCTGGTATATTGTAATCCAGTAGTACATGTCTGGTGTAATGTAATCCAGTAGTTTCCACCTGGTATAATATAATCCAGTAGTGTCCACCTGGTATAATGTAATCCATAGTTTCAACCTGGTATAATATAATCCAGTAGTTTCTGACTGGTATAATGTAATCCATAGTTTCCGCTGGTATAATGTAATCCAGTAGTGTATGTCTGGTATAATGTAATCCAGTAGTTTCTGACTAGTATAATGTAATCCATAGTTTCCACCTGGTATAATCTAATCCATAGTTTCCACCTGGTATAATGTAATCCATAGTTTCCACCTGGTATAATGTAATCCAGTAGTTTCTGACTGGTATAATGTAATCCAGTAGTTTCCACCTGGTATAATGTAAGCCAATATTTTCCAGCTGGTATAATGTAATCCATAGTTTCCACCTGGTATAATGTAATACATAGTTACCACCTGGTATAATGTAATCCAGTAGTTTCCGCCTGGTATAATGTAATCCATAGTTTCCGCCTGGTATAATATAATCCATAGTTTCCGCCTGGTATACTGTAATCCATAGTTTTCACCTGGTATAATGTAATCCATAGTTTCCGCCTGGTATAATGTAATCTATAGTTTCCACCTGGTATAATGTAATCCAGTAGTGTATGTCTGGTATAATGTAATCCAGTAGTTTCCACCTGGTATAATGTAATCCAGTAGTTTCCACCTGGTATAATGTAATCCATAGTTTCCACCTGGTATAATGTAATCAATAGTTTCCACCTGGTATAATGTAATCCAGTAGTTTCCACCTGGTATAATGTAATCCATAGTTTCCACCTGGTATAATGTTATCCAGTAGATTCTGACTGGTATAATGTAATCCAGTAGTTTCCACCTGGTATAATGTAAGCCAATTGTTTCCACCTGGTATAATGTAATCCATAGTTTCCACCTGTATAATGTAATCCATAGTTTCCACCTGGTATAATGTAATACAGTAGTGTATGTATGGTATAATGTAATCCATAGTTTCCACCTGGTTTAATGTAATCCATTAGTTTCCACCTGGTATCATGTAATCCATAGTTTCCGCCTGGTATCATGTAATCCATAATTTCCACCTGGTATAATGTTATCCAGTAGATTCTGACTGGTATAATGTAATCCATAGTTTCCACCTGGTATAATGTAATCCATAGTTTCCACCTGGTATAATGTAATCCAGTAGTTTCCACCTGGTATAATGTAATCCATAGTTTCCACCTGGAATAATGTAATCCAGTAGTTTCCACCTGGTATAATGTAATCCATAGTTTCCACCTGGTATAATGTAATACAGTAGTGTATGTCTGGTATAATGTAATCCATAGTTTCCACCTGGTATAATGTAATACAGTAGTGTATGTCTGGTATAATGTAATCCATAGTTTCCACCTGGTATAATGTAATCCAGTAGTTTTTGACTGGTATAATGTAATCCATAGTTTCCAACTGGTATAATGTAATCCATAGTTTCCACCTGGTATAATGTAATCCATAGTTTCCGGCTCGTATAATGTAACCCAGTAGTGTCTGACTGGTATAAAGTAATCCATAGTGTCCGCCTCGTATAATGTAACCCAGTAGTGTCTGACGTCTGACTAGTATAGCGTACTCCAGTTGTGTCTGACTGGTATAATGTAATCCAGTAGTTTCCGCCTGGCATAATGTAATCTATAGAATCCACATGGTATAATGTAATCCATAATTTCCGCCTGGTATAATGTAATCCATAGTTTCCGCCTGGTATTATGTAATCTATAGTTTCCACCTGGTATAATGTAATCCAGTAGTTTCCGCCTGATATAATGTAATCTATAGTTTCCACCTGGTATAATGTAATCTATAGTTTCCACCTGGTATATTGTAATCCAGTAGTACATGTCTGGTATAATGTAATCCAGTAGTTTCCACCTGGTATAATATAATCCAGTAGTGTCCACCTGGTATAATGTAATCCATAGTTTCAACCTGGTATAATATAATCCAGTAGTTTCTGACTGGTATAATGTAATCCATAGTTTCCGCTGGTATAATGTAATCCAGTAGTGTATGTCTGGTATGATGTAATCCAGTAGTTTCTGACTAGTATAATGTAATCCATAGTTTCCACCTGGTATAATCTAATCCATAGTTTCCACCTGGTATAATGTAATCCATAGTTTCCACCTGGTATAATGTAATCCAGTAGTTTCTGACTGGTATAATGTAATCCAGTAGTTTCCACCTGGTATAATGTAAGCCAATATTTTCCAGCTGGTATAATGTAATCCATAGTTTCCACCTGGTATAATGTAATACATAGTTTCCACCTGGTATAATGTAATACAGTAGTGTATGTCTGGTGTAATGTAATCCATAGTTTCCACCTGGTATAATGTAATCCAGTAGTTTTTGACTGGTATAATGTAATCCATAGTTTCCACCTGGTATAATGTAATCCAGTAGTTTTTGACTGGTATAATGTAATCCATAGTTTCCGCCAGGTATAATGTAATCCAGTAGTTTCTGACTGGTATAATGTAATCCATAGTTTCCACCTGGTATAATGTAATCCATAGTTTCCACATGGTATAATGTAATCCATAGTTTCCGCCTCGTATAATGTAACCCAGTAGTGTCTGACTAGTATAACGTACTCCAGTAGTGTCTGACTGGTATAATGTAATCCATAGTTTCCGCCTCGTAAAATGTAACCCAGTAGTGTCTGACTAGTATAACGTACTCCAGTAGTGTCTGACTGGTATAATGTAATCCAGTAGTTTCCGCCTGGCATAATGTAATCAAAAGATTCCACATGGTATAATGTAATCCATAGTTTCCGCCTGGTATAATGTAATCCATAGTTTCCACCTGGTATAATGTAATCCATAGTTTCCGCCTGGTATAATTTAATCCATAGTTTCCACCTGGTATAATGTAATCCAGTAGTGTATGCATGGTATAATGTAATCCAGTAGTTTCCGCCTGTTATAATGTAATCCATAGTTTCCACCTAGTATAATGTAATACAGTAGTGTCTGACTGGTATAATGTAATCCAGTAGTGTCTGCCTGGTATAATGTAATCCATAGTTTCCACCTGGTATAATGTAATCCATAGTTTCCACCTGGTATAATGTAATATAGTAGTGTATGTCTGGTATAATGTAATCCAGTAGTTTCCACCTGGTATTATGTAAGCCAATTGTTTCCACTTGGTATAATGTAATCCATAGCTTCCACCTGGTATAATGTAATCCATAGTTTCCACCTGGCATAATGTAATCTATAGATTCCACATGGTATAATGTAATCCATAGTTTCCGCCTGGTATAATGTAATCCATAGTTTCCGCCTGGTATTATGTAATCTATAGTTTCCACCTAGTATTATGTAATCCAGTAATTTCCGCCTGGTATAATGTAATCCATAGTTTCCGCCTGGTATAATGTAATCCATAGTTTCCGCCTCGTATAATGTAATCCATAGTTTCCGCCTAGTATAATGTAATCCATAGTTTCCGCCTGTTATAATGTAATCTATAGTTTCCACCTGGTATAATGTAATCCAGTAGTGTATGTCTGGTATAATGTAATCCATAGTTTCAACCTGGTATAATATAATCCAGTAGTTTCTGACTAGTATAATGTAATCCATAGTTTCCGCTGGTATAATGTAATACAGTAGTGTATGTCTGGTGTAATGTAATCCATAGTTTCCACCTGGTATAATGTAATCCAGTAGTTTTTGACTTGTATAATGTAATCCATAGTTTCCACATGGTATAATGTAATCCATAGTTTCCGCCTGGTATAATGTAATCCATAGTTTCCACCTGGTATAATGTAATCCATAGTATCCACCTGGTATAATGTAATCCAGTAGTTTCCACCTGGTATAATGTAATCCATAGTTTCCACCTGGTATAATGTAATCCATAGTTTCCACCTGGTATAATGTAATCCAGTAATTTCCACCTGGTATAATGTAATCCATAGTTTCCACCTGGTATCATGTAATCCATAGTTTCCGCCTGGTATAATGTAATCCAGTAGTGTATGACTGGTATAATGTAATCCAGTAGTTTATGACTGGTACAATGTAATCCAGTAGTTTCTGATTGGTATAATGTAATCCAGTTGTTTCCGCCTGGCATAATGTAATCCAGTTGTTTCAGACTGGTACAGTGTAATCCAGTAGTTTCTGACTGGTATACTGTAAGCCAGTAGTTTCTGACTGGTATAATGTGTAATCCAGTAGTTTCCACCTGGTATAATGTAAGCCAATTGTTTCCACCTGGTATAATGTAATCCATACTTTCCACCTGGTATCATGTAATCTATAGTTTCCATCTGGTATAATGTATTCCAAAGTTTCCATCTGGTATAATGTAATCCAGTAGTTTCTGACTGGTATAATGTAATCCATAGTTTCCACCTGGTATAATGTAATCCAGTAGTTTCTGACTGGTGTAATGTAATCCATAGTTTCCACCTGGTATAATGTAATCCATAGTTTCCACCTGGTATAATGTAATCCATAGTTTCCACCTGGTATAATGTAATCCATAGTTTCCAACTGGTATAATGTAATCCATAGTTTCCACCTGGTATAATGTAATCCATAGTTTCAATCTGGTATAATATAATCCAGTAGTTTCCACCTGGTATAATGTAATCCATAGTTTCAATCTGGTATAATATAATCCAGGAGTTTCCACCTGGTATAATGTAATCCAATAGTTTCCACATGGTATAATGTAATCCATAGTTTCCGCCTGGTATAATGTAATCCATAGTTTCCACCTAGTATAACGTAATCCAGTAGTTTCCACCTAGTATAATGTAATCCATAGTTTCCGCCTGGTATAATGTAATCCATAGTTTCCACCTGGTATAATGTAATCCAGTAGTTTATGTCTGGTATAATGTAATCCAGTAGTTTCCACCTGGTATAATGTAATCCAGTAGTGTCTGACTGGTATAATGTAATCCATAGTTTCCGCCTCGTATAATGTAACCCAGTAGTGTCTGACTAGTATAACGTACTCCAGTAGTTTCTGACTGGTATGATGTAATCCAGTAGTTTCCGCCTGGCATAATGTAATCTATAGATTCCACATAGTATCGTGTAATCCATAGTTTCCGCCTAGTATAATGTAATCCATAGTTTCCGCCTGGTATTATGTAATCTATAGTTACCACCTGGTATAATGTAATCCAGTAGTTTCCGCCTGGTATAATGTAATCCATAGTTTCCGCCTGGTATAATATAATCCATTGTTTCCGCCTGGTATAATGTAATCCATAGTTTCCGCCTGGTATAATGTAATCTATAGTTTCCACCTGGTATAATGTAATCCAGTAGTGTATGTCTGGTATAATGTAATCCAGTAGTTTCCACCTGGTATAATGTAATCCAGTAGTTTCCACCTGGTATAATGTAATCCATAGTTTCCACCTGGTATAATGTAATCATAGTTTCCACCTGGTTAATGTAATCCAGTATTTCCACCTGGTATAATGTATCCATAGTTTCCACCTGGTATAATGTATCCAGTAGATTCTGACTGGTATAAGTAATCCAGTAGTTCCACCTGGTTTGTGTTGTTTTGGTTTGTAATCCATAGTTTCCACCTGTATAATGTAATCCATAGTTTCCACCTGGTATAATGTAATACAGTAGTGTATGTATGGTATAATGTAATCCATAGTTTCCACCTGGTTTAATGTAATCCATTAGTTTCCACCTGGTATAATGTAATCCATAGTTTCCGCCTGGTATCATGTAATCCATAATTTCCACCTGGTATAATGTTATCCAGTAGATTCTGACTGGTATAATGTAATCCATAGTTTCCACCTGGTATAATGTAATCCATAGTTTCCACCTGGTATAATGTAATCCAGTAGTTTCCACCTGGTATAATGTAATCCATAGTTTCCACCTGGAATAATGTAATCCAGTAGTTTCCACCTGGTATAATGTAATCCATAGTTTCCACCTGGTATAATGTAATACAGTAGTGTATGTCTGGTATAATGTAATCCATAGTTTCCACCTGGTATAATGTAATACAGTAGTGTATGTCTGGTATAATGTAATCCATAGTTTCCACCTGGTATAATGTAATCCAGTAGTTTTTGACTGGTATAATGTAATCCATAGTTTCCGCCAGGTATAATGTAATCCATAGTTTCCAACTGGTATAATGTAATCCATAGTTTCCACCTGGTATAATGTAATCCATAGTTTCCGGCTCGTATAATGTAACCCAGTAGTGTCTGACTGGTATAAAGTAATCCATAGTGTCCGCCTCGTATAATGTAACCCAGTAGTGTCTGACGTCTGACTAGTATAGCGTACTCCAGTTGTGTCTGACTGGTATAATGTAATCCAGTAGTTTCCGCCTGGCATAATGTAATCTATAGAATCCACATGGTATAATGTAATCCATAATTTCCGCCTTGTATAATGTAATCCATAGTTTCCGCCTGGTATTATGTAATCTATAGTTTCCACCTGGTATAATGTAATCCAGTAGTGTCCGCCTGATATAATGTAATCTATAGTTTCCACCTGGTATAATGTAATCTATAGTTTCCACCTGGTATATTGTAATCCAGTAGTACATGTCTGGTGTAATGTAATCCAGTAGTTTCCACCTGGTATAATATAATCCAGTAGTGTCCACCTGGTATAATGTAATCCATAGTTTCAACCTGGTCTAATATAATCCAGTAGTTTCTGACTGGTATAATGTAATCCATAGTTTCCGCTGGTATAATGTAATCCAGTAGTGTATGTCTGGTATAATGTAATCCAGTAGTTTCTGACTAGTATAATGTAATCCATAGTTTCCACCTGGTATAATCTAATCCATAGTTTCCACCTGGTATAATGTAATCCATAGTTTCCACCTGGTATAATGTAATCCAGTAGTTTCTGACTGGTATAATGTAATCCAGTAGTTTCCACCTGGTATAATGTAAGCCAATATTTTCCAGCTGGTATAATGTAATCCATAGTTTCCACCTGGTATAATGTAATACATAGTTACCACCTGGTATAATGTAATCCAGTAGTTTCCGCCTGGTATAATGTAATCCATAGTTTCCGCCTGGTATAATATAATCCATAGTTTCCGCCTGGTATAATGTAATCCATAGTTTTCACCTGGTATAATGTAATCCATAGTTTCCGCCTGGTATAATGTAATCTATAGTTTCCACCTGGTATAATGTAATCCAGTAGTGTATGTCTGGTATAATGTAATCCAGTAGTTTCCACCTGGTATAATGTAATCCAGTAGTTTCCACCTGGTATAATGTAATCCATAGTTTCCACCTGGTATAATGTAATCAATAGTTTCCACCTGGTATAATGTAATCCAGTAGTTTCCACCTGGTATAATGTAATCCATAGTTTCCACCTGGTATAATGTTATCCAGTAGATTCTGACTGGTATAATGTAATCCAGTAGTTTCCACCTGGTATAATGTAAGCCAATTGTTTCCACCTGGTATAATGTAATCCATAGTTTCCACCTGTATAATGTAATCCATAGTTTCCACCTGGTATAATGTAATACAGTAGTGTATGTATGGTATAATGTAATCCATAGTTTCCACCTGGTTTAATGTAATCCATTAGTTTCCACCTGGTATCATGTAATCCATAGTTTCCGCCTGGTATCATGTAATCCATAATTTCCACCTGGTATAATGTTATCCAGTAGATTCTGACTGGTATAATGTAATCCATAGTTTCCACCTGGTATAATGTAATCCATAGTTTCCACCTGGTATAATGTAATCCAGTAGTTTCCACCTGGTATAATGTAATCCATAGTTTCCACCTGGAATAATGTAATCCAGTAGTTTCCACCTGGTATAATGTAATCCATAGTTTCCACCTGGTATAATGTAATACAGTAGTGTATGTCTGGTATAATGTAATCCATAGTTTCCACCTGGTATAATGTAATACAGTAGTGTATGTCTGGTATAATGTAATCCATAGTTTCCACCTGGTATAATGTAATCCAGTAGTTTTTGACTGGTATAATGTAATCCATAGTTTCCAACTGGTATAATGTAATCCATAGTTTCCACCTGGTATAATGTAATCCATAGTTTCCGGCTCGTATAATGTAACCCAGTAGTGTCTGACTGGTATAAAGTAATCCATAGTGTCCGCCTCGTATAATGTAACCCAGTAGTGTCTGACGTCTGACTAGTATAGCGTACTCCAGTTGTGTCTGACTGGTATAATGTAATCCAGTAGTTTCCGCCTGGCATAATGTAATCTATAGAATCCACATGGTATAATGTAATCCATAATTTCCGCCTGGTATAATGTAATCCATAGTTTCCGCCTGGTATTATGTAATCTATAGTTTCCACCTGGTATAATGTAATCCAGTAGTTTCCGCCTGATATAATGTAATCTATAGTTTCCACCTGGTATAATGTAATCTATAGTTTCCACCTGGTATATTGTAATCCAGTAGTACATGTCTGGTATAATGTAATCCAGTAGTTTCCACCTGGTATAATATAATCCAGTAGTGTCCACCTGGTATAATGTAATCCATAGTTTCAACCTGGTATAATATAATCCAGTAGTTTCTGACTGGTATAATGTAATCCATAGTTTCCGCTGGTATAATGTAATCCAGTAGTGTATGTCTGGTATGATGTAATCCAGTAGTTTCTGACTAGTATAATGTAATCCATAGTTTCCACCTGGTATAATCTAATCCATAGTTTCCACCTGGTATAATGTAATCCATAGTTTCCACCTGGTATAATGTAATCCAGTAGTTTCTGACTGGTATAATGTAATCCAGTAGTTTCCACCTGGTATAATGTAAGCCAATATTTTCCAGCTGGTATAATGTAATCCATAGTTTCCACCTGGTATAATGTAATACATAGTTTCCACCTGGTATAATGTAATACAGTAGTGTATGTCTGGTGTAATGTAATCCATAGTTTCCACCTGGTATAATGTAATCCAGTAGTTTTTGACTGGTATAATGTAATCCATAGTTTCCACCTGGTATAATGTAATCCAGTAGTTTTTGACTGGTATAATGTAATCCATAGTTTCCGCCAGGTATAATGTAATCCAGTAGTTTCTGACTGGTATAATGTAATCCATAGTTTCCACCTGGTATAATGTAATCCATAGTTTCCACATGGTATAATGTAATCCATAGTTTCCGCCTCGTATAATGTAACCCAGTAGTGTCTGACTAGTATAACGTACTCCAGTAGTGTCTGACTGGTATAATGTAATCCATAGTTTCCGCCTCGTAAAATGTAACCCAGTAGTGTCTGACTAGTATAACGTACTCCAGTAGTGTCTGACTGGTATAATGTAATCCAGTAGTTTCCGCCTGGCATAATGTAATCAAAAGATTCCACATGGTATAATGTAATCCATAGTTTCCGCCTGGTATAATGTAATCCATAGTTTCCACCTGGTATAATGTAATCCATAGTTTCCGCCTGGTATAATTTAATCCATAGTTTCCACCTGGTATAATGTAATCCAGTAGTGTATGCATGGTATAATGTAATCCAGTAGTTTCCGCCTGTTATAATGTAATCCATAGTTTCCACCTAGTATAATGTAATACAGTAGTGTCTGACTGGTATAATGTAATCCAGTAGTGTCTGCCTGGTATAATGTAATCCATAGTTTCCACCTGGTATAATGTAATCCATAGTTTCCACCTGGTATAATGTAATATAGTAGTGTATGTCTGGTATAATGTAATCCAGTAGTTTCCACCTGGTATTATGTAAGCCAATTGTTTCCACTTGGTATAATGTAATCCATAGCTTCCACCTGGTATAATGTAATCCATAGTTTCCACCTGGCATAATGTAATCTATAGATTCCACATGGTATAATGTAATCCATAGTTTCCGCCTGGTATAATGTAATCCATAGTTTCCGCCTGGTATTATGTAATCTATAGTTTCCACCTAGTATTATGTAATCCAGTAATTTCCGCCTGGTATAATGTAATCCATAGTTTCCGCCTGGTATAATGTAATCCATAGTTTCCGCCTCGTATAATGTAATCCATAGTTTCCGCCTAGTATAATGTAATCCATAGTTTCCGCCTGTTATAATGTAATCTATAGTTTCCACCTGGTATAATGTAATCCAGTAGTGTATGTCTGGTATAATGTAATCCATAGTTTCAACCTGGTATAATATAATCCAGTAGTTTCTGACTAGTATAATGTAA
Source organism: Archivesica marissinica (assembly GCA_014843695.1). NCBI lineage: Eukaryota > Metazoa > Mollusca > Bivalvia > Venerida > Vesicomyidae > Archivesica > Archivesica marissinica. The sequence goes on along the minus strand of CM026402.1, from coordinate 74,422,000 downwards.
TCCATAGTTTCCGCTGGTATAATGTAATACAGTAGTGTATGTCTGGTGTAATGTAATCCATAGTTTCCACCTGGTATAATGTAATCCAGTAGTTTTTGACTTGTATAATGTAATCCATAGTTTCCACATGGTATAATGTAATCCATAGTTTCCGCCTGGTATAATGTAATCCATAGTTTCCACCTGGTATAATGTAATCCATAGTATCCACCTGGTATAATGTAATCCAGTAGTTTCCACCTGGTATAATGTAATCCATAGTTTCCACCTGGTATAATGTAATCCATAGTTTCCACCTGGTATAATGTAATCCAGTAATTTCCACCTGGTATAATGTAATCCATAGTTTCCACCTGGTATCATGTAATCCATAGTTTCCGCCTGGTATAATGTAATCCAGTAGTGTATGACTGGTATAATGTAATCCAGTAGTTTATGACTGGTACAATGTAATCCAGTAGTTTCTGATTGGTATAATGTAATCCAGTTGTTTCCGCCTGGCATAATGTAATCCAGTTGTTTCAGACTGGTACAGTGTAATCCAGTAGTTTCTGACTGGTATACTGTAAGCCAGTAGTTTCTGACTGGTATAATGTGTAATCCAGTAGTTTCCACCTGGTATAATGTAAGCCAATTGTTTCCACCTGGTATAATGTAATCCATACTTTCCACCTGGTATCATGTAATCTATAGTTTCCATCTGGTATAATGTATTCCAAAGTTTCCATCTGGTATAATGTAATCCAGTAGTTTCTGACTGGTATAATGTAATCCATAGTTTCCACCTGGTATAATGTAATCCAGTAGTTTCTGACTGGTGTAATGTAATCCATAGTTTCCACCTGGTATAATGTAATCCATAGTTTCCACCTGGTATAATGTAATCCATAGTTTCCACCTGGTATAATGTAATCCATAGTTTCCAACTGGTATAATGTAATCCATAGTTTCCACCTGGTATAATGTAATCCATAGTTTCAATCTGGTATAATATAATCCAGTAGTTTCCACCTGGTATAATGTAATCCATAGTTTCAATCTGGTATAATATAATCCAGGAGTTTCCACCTGGTATAATGTAATCCAATAGTTTCCACATGGTATAATGTAATCCATAGTTTCCGCCTGGTATAATGTAATCCATAGTTTCCACCTAGTATAACGTAATCCAGTAGTTTCCACCTAGTATAATGTAATCCATAGTTTCCGCCTGGTATAATGTAATCCATAGTTTCCACCTGGTATAATGTAATCCAGTAGTTTATGTCTGGTATAATGTAATCCAGTAGTTTCCACCTGGTATAATGTAATCCAGTAGTGTCTGACTGGTATAATGTAATCCATAGTTTCCGCCTCGTATAATGTAACCCAGTAGTGTCTGACTAGTATAACGTACTCCAGTAGTTTCTGACTGGTATGATGTAATCCAGTAGTTTCCGCCTGGCATAATGTAATCTATAGATTCCACATAGTATCGTGTAATCCATAGTTTCCGCCTAGTATAATGTAATCCATAGTTTCCGCCTGGTATTATGTAATCTATAGTTACCACCTGGTATAATGTAATCCAGTAGTTTCCGCCTGGTATAATGTAATCCATTGTTTCCGCCTGGTATAATATAATCCATTGTTTCCGCCTGGTATAATATAATCCATAGTTTCCGCCTGGTATAATGTAATCCATAGTTTTCACCTGGTATAATGTAATCCATAGTTTCCGCCTGGTATAATGTAATCTATAGTTTCCACCTGGTATAATGTAATCCAGTAGTGTATGTCTGGTATAATGTAATCCAGTAGTTTCCACCTGGTATAATGTAATCCAGTAGTTTCCACCTGGTATAATGTAATCCATAGTTTCCACCTGGTATAATGTAATCCATAGTTTCCACCTGGTATAATGTAATCCAGTAGTTTCCACCTGGTATAATGTAATCCATAGTTTCCACCTGGTATAATGTTATCCAGTAGATTCTGACTGGTATAATGTAATCCAGTAGTTTCCACCTGGTATAATGTAAGCCAATTGTTTCCACCTGGTATAATGTAATCCATAGTTTCCACCTGGTATAATGTAATCCATAGTTTCCACCTGGTATAATGTAATACAGTAGTGTATGTATGGTATAATGTAATCCATAGTTTCCACCTGGTTTAATGTAATCCATTAGTTTCCACCTGGTATAATGTAATCCATAGTTTCCGCCTGGTATCATGTAATCCATAATTTCCACCTGGTATAATGTTATCCAGTAGATTCTGACTGGTATAATGTAATCCATAGTTTCCACCTGGTATAATGTAATCCATAGTTTCCACCTGGTATAATGTAATCCAGTAGTTTCCACCTGGTATAATGTAATCCATAGTTTCCACCTGGAATAATGTAATCCAGTAGTTTCCACCTGGTATAATGTAATCCATAGTTTCCACCTGGTATAATGTAATACAGTAGTGTATGTATGGTATAATGTAATCCATAGTTTCCACCTGGTTTAATGTAATACAGTAGTGTATGTCTGGTATAATGTAATCCATAGTTTCCACCTGGTATAATGTAATCCAGTAGTTTTTGACTGGTATAATGTAATCCATAGTTTCCGCCAGGTATAATGTAATCCAGTAGTTTCTGACTGGTATAATGTAATCCATAGTTTCCACCTGGTATAATGTAATCCATAGTTTCCACCTGGTATAATGTAATCCATAGTTTCCGGCTCGTATAATGTAACCCAGTAGTGTCTGACTGGTATAATGTAATCCATAGATTCCGCCTCGTATAATGTAACCCAGTAGTGTCTGACTGGTATAACGTACTCCAGTAGTGTCTGACTGGTATAATGTAATCCAGTAGTTTCCGCCTGGCATAATGTAATCTATAGATTCCACCTGGTATAATGTAATCCAGTAGTTTCCACCTGGTATAATGTAATCCATAGTTTCCACCTGGTATAATGTAATCCATAGTTTCCGCCTGGTATAATGTAATCCAGTAGTGTATGTCTGGTATAATGTAATCCAGTAGTTTATGACTGGTACAATGTAATCCAGTAGTTTATGATTGGTATAATGTAATCCAGTTGTTTCCGCCTGGCATAATGTAATCCAGCAGTTTCAGACTTGTACAGTGTAATCCAGTAGTTTCTGACTGGTATAATGTAAGCCAGTAGTTTCTGACTGGTATAATGTAATCCAGTAGTTTCCACCTGGTATAATGTAATCCAGTAATTTCAGACTGGTACAGTGTAATCCAGTAGTTTCTGACTGGTATAATGTAATCCAGTAGTTTCTGACTGGTATAATGTAATCCAGTAGTTTCCACCTGGTATAATATAATCCAGTAGTTTCTGACTGGTATAATGTAATCCAGTAGTTTCCACCTGGTATAATATAATCCAGTAGTTTCCACCTGTTATGATGTAATCCAGTAGTATCTGCGTGGTATAATGTAATCCAGTAGTGTATGTCTGGTATAATGTAAACCAGTAGTTTCAACCTGGTATAATGTAATTCAGTAGTTTCAACCTGATACAATGTAATCCAGTAGTTTCCACCTGGTATAATGTAATCCAGTAGTTTCCACCTGGTATAATGTAATCCAGTAGTTTCCACCTGGTATAATGTAATCCATAGTTTCCGCCTGGTATAATGTAATCCAGTAGTTTCCACCTGGTATAATGTAATCTAGTAATTTCCGCCTGGTATAATGTAAATCCAGTAATTTCCATAGTGATTAGAATAATCGAGTACTTCCATAGTGATTAAGATAATCAAGTCGTTTCCATGGTGATTAAGATAATACAATAATAGTTTCCATAGTGATTACGATAATCCAGTAATTTCCATAGTGATTAGGATAATCAAGTCGTTTCCATAGTGATTAAGATACTCCAGTAATTTCCATAGTGACTAGAATACTCGAGTAACTTCCATAGTGATTAAGATAATCCAGTAATTTCCATAGTGATTAGGATAATCGAGTAATTTCCATAGTGATTAAGATAATCCAGTAATTTCGATAGTGATTAGGATAATCAAGTCGTTTCTATAGTGATTAAGATAATACAATAATAGCTTCCATAGTGGTTAAGATAATACAATAATAGTTTCCATTGAGATTAAGATAATCCAGTAATTTCCATAGTGATTAAGATAATCCAGTAATTTCCATAGTGATTAGGATAATCAAGTCGTTTCCATAGTGATTAAGGTACTCCAGTAATTTCCATAGTGACTAGAATACTCGAGTAACTTCCATAGTGATTAAGATAATCCAGTAATTTCCATAGTGATTAGGATAATCGAGTAATTTCCATAGTGATTAGAATAATCGAGTAATTTCCATAGTGATTAGAATAATCGAGTAATTTCCATAGTGATTAAGATAATCCAGTAATTTCGATAGTGATTAGGATAATCAAGTCGTTTCTATAGTGATTAAGATAATACAATAATAGGTTCCATAGTGGTTAAGATAATACAATAATAGTTTCCATAGTGATTAAGATAATCCAGTAATTTCCATAGTGATTAAGATAATCAAGTCGTTTCTATGGTGATTAAGATAATTCAGTAATTTCCATAGTGATTAAGATAATCCACTAATTTCCATAGTGATTAGGATAATCAAGTCGTTTCAATAGTGATTAAGATAATACAATAATAGTTTCCATAGTGATTAAGATAATACAATAATAGTTTCAATAGTGATTAAGATAATCCAGTAATTTCCATAGTGATTAAAATAATACAATAGTTTCCATAGTGATTAAGATAATACAATAATTTCCATAGTGATTAAAATAATACAATAGTTTCCATAGTGATTAAGATAATCCAGTAATTTCCATAGTGATTAAAATAATACAATAGTTTCCATAGTGATTAAGATAATACAATAATAGTTTCCATAGTGATTAAGATAATACAATAATAGTTTCCATGGTGATGAAGATAATATAATAATAGTTTCCATAATTATTAAGATAATACAATAATAGTTTCCATAGTGATTAAGATAATACAATAACAGTTTCCATAATTATTAAGATAATATAATAATAGTTTCCATAGTGATTAAGATAATACAATAATAGTTTCCATAATTATTAAGATAATACAATAATAGTTTCCATAGTGATTAAGATAATACAATAATAGTTTTCATAGTGATTAAGATAATACAATAATAGTTTTCATAGTGATTAAGATAATCCAGTAATTTCCATAGTGATTAAAATAATACAATTGTTTCCATAGTGATTAAGATAATACAATAATAGTTTCCATAGTGATTAAGATAATACAATAATAGTTTCCATAGTGATTAAGATAATACAATAATAGTTTCCATAGTGATTAAGATAATACAATAATAGTTTCCATAATGATTAAGATAATACAATAATAGTTTCCATAGTGATTAAGATAATACAATAATAGTTTCCATAGTGATTAAGATAATACAATAATAGTTTCCATAGTGATTAAGATAATACAATAATAGTTTCCATAGTGATTAAGATAATACAATAATAGTTTCCATAGTGATTAAGATAATACAATAATAGTTTCCATAGTGATTAAGATAATACAATAATAGTTTCCATAATGATTAAGATAATACAATAATAGTTTCCATAGTGATTAAGATAATACAATAATAGTTTCCATAGTGATTAAGTTATCAGGTCGTTTCAATTTGTGAAGTTTTTCATATTGTTTAAAAATTGAAAAAGCATATATATACCTATTAAATGGTATAAATGTTTCTAAATATTTCCAACAGAATATGAGTATTTCAACTAATAAACAAGCGTCGTATACGACGTTTGTTGACATAACAAAATAGTGTATGTATGGTCCACATCCATGCGTACTAAAACGGGTGTATCCTGAATAACATCTATTGTACAGATTTACCCATATATCTCACATTTGTATACATATTTATTTTTACTGATCAAATTTTAATTTTCTCTAAACGACAGTATCATGCGTTTAGTAATACATGTATACATTTCAATAATAAACAAAAGTCAATTTAAGAGCGTGGCTGACCGGTATATGAACTCCTACTTTCATTATTGAGAGTTTGTGTAGACTGCCAAAAACACTGTTTAATGATTGAAAGTTAATGTTCCAATTGTTTCGGATGCATTTGTAGTAGCAATTACATACCATACGAGTATGTATGTTTGTTTGATGTTTACGATGTGATGTACCTTTGAGATCAACAAGTTGTTCTTGCTGACGAGTTATTAAACATCATAAATAGTACAACGACCACATGCGCTTGGCGTCTGGGCAAATGATGTCGGGTTCAAAAAACCCAAATTTATTTTAAAAAACATTATGATACAAATATATGCTCGACACTATACATACACACATATGCTTGACACTATACATACACACATATGCTTGACACTATACATACAAATATATGCTTGACACTATACATACACACATATGCTTGACACTATACATACACACATATGCTTGACACTATACATACAAATATATGCTTGACACTATACATATACATATATGCTTGACACTATACATACAAATATATGCTTGACACTATACATACAAATATATGCTTGACACTATACATACAAATATATGCTTGACACTATGCATACAAATATATGCTTGACACTATACATACAAATATATGCTTGACACTATACATACAAATATATGCTTGACACTATACATACACATATATGCTTGACACTATGCATACAAATATATGCTTGACACTATACATACACATATATGCTTGACACTATACATACACACATATGCTTGACACTATACATACAAATATATGCTTGACACTATACATGCAAATATATGCTTGACACTATACATACACATATATGCTTGACACTATACATACAACTATATGCTTGACACTACACATGCAAATATATGCTTGACACTATACATGCAAATATATGTTTGACACTATACATACACATGTATGCTTGACACTATACATGTAAATATATGTTTGACACTATACATACACATATATGCTTGACACTATACATATACATATATGCTTGACACTATACATGCAAATATATGTTTGACACTATACATACACATATATGCTTGACACTATACATACACATTGCTTAGGCCATGTCCAAGCAAGTCCTAAAATGACACCCCGTCATTACCAAGGTCATGCAATAATGTATGGTGTATCATAATGTTCTGAAATAATTGGGGGGGGGGGTTGAACCCGCAACCATTTGTCAAGATCTGTGTAAAAAAGTGTAAGCTTTATTTATTTTACAACGATAGTGAAACAAGCGTTAACAACGTATATTAATCACTCTCGTTTGCGCAGATGACAGCGTAAATATGGTCATTCGTGTGGGAGGAATCCGGAGTAGCGGGAGAAAACCCACCTGTCCGATCTGGCGACCACCGTACCATCTCACATACTTTCCCGGTCCGAGGATCAAACCCGGGTTGCATTGGTGAGAAGCGAGCGCGCTAACCACTGCGCTAATCGGAGAGCCTAGATCTGTGTGAGAACAACCATAGAATGAATGTTCTGGTTTCGTGTTTTCAGCAATAGGCTGTCTTGTGAAGCGTATTACTACAATAGACAAAAACAACACGGTCATCCGGGTTACTGTGGATAAAATTTTACAACGAGGAAAGGTTCATCTTCAAGAAAGCCGAGAGATTGATCTTTGGACGAATTCTGACTGCGTGTGTCCATCTCTTAAAGTAAACAGACAATATGTTATAATTGGTAAAGATGAGGTGCTACTAAATAGATTACGGTTCGGTCACGACAGCCTCGTTACCAGATGGAACCGGAAGTGGGAAACAAAATTCAAGGTAGGAAAGAGGTAACCAAAGAAGTAGGTTGCTTTCTCCCCAGTCCTACATGTACAATGCGTGTGCACATTATGAGTATGTATATTCAATGAAATCAAACTAAACTCAAAGTTAATAAGATTGTCACGTTTTTTAACATTGGAGATATGCGAGACCTTCACAAACGTAGGCCCTAAATTATTCTAGACAATTGTTGTATCTACTTGTATCAATGCCAAAATAACATAAAACTATGGAGCGCCGTTTTACTATTTATTCAGCATTTATGGATATCCATACATAGATTATTGTATATCCATAAATATATTTTGATTATTGGATATCCATAAATGCTGAATAAATAACAAATCGGCGTGCCTGGAATTATGGATATCCAAACATGGAATTTATATAAGTAACTTTTAGACCAGTACATTCAAAACGTTTCTAGGAAAGGCAACCAGAGAAACATGTTGTTTTCTAGGAAATGTAACCAGAGAAGCAGATTGTTTTCTAGGAAATGTAACCAGAGAAGCAGGTTGCTTTCTTGGAAATGTAACCAGAGCAGCAGGTTGATTTCTAGAAAATGTAACCAGAGAAACAGGGTGTTTTCTAGGAAATGTAACCAGAGAAGCAGATTGTTTTCTAGGAAATGTAACCAGAGAAGCAGATTGTTTTCTAGGAAATGTAACCAGAGAAGCAGGTTGCTTTCTTGAAAATGTAACCAGAGCAGCAGGTTGATTTCTAGGAAATGTAACCAGAGAAGCAGGTTGTTTTCCAGGAAATGTAACCGGAGAATCAGGTTGTTTTCTAGGAAATGTAACCAGATAAGCATGTTGTTTTCTAGGAAATGTAACCAGAGAAGCAGGTTGTTTTCTAGGAAATGTAACCAGGGAAGCAGGTTGTTTTCTAGGAAATGTAACCAGAGAAGCAGGTTGTTTTCTAGGAAATGTAACCATAGAAGCAGGTTGTTTTCTTGGAAATGCAACCAGAGAAGCAGGTTGATTTCTTGGAAATGCAACCAGAGGAGCAGGTAGTTTTCTAGGAAATGTAACAAGAGAAGCAGGTTGTTTTATTGGAAATGCAACCAGAGAAGCAGGTTGTTTTCTTGGAAATGTAACATGGTAGATTAACTTTTGTTAAATGAGTACTCTCGTTAAATAAAGTCTTTATTATTATTATTATTATAACCAGAGAAGCAGGTTGTTTTTTAGGAACGAGAGAAGCAGGTTGTTTTCTAGTAACGAGAGAAGCAGGTTGTTTTCTATGAAATGTAACGAGAGAAGCAGGTTGTTTTCTATGAAATGTAACGAGAGAAGCAGGTTGTTTTCTAGGAAATGTAACCAGAGAAGCAGGTTGTTTTCTAGGAAATGTAACGAGAGAAGCAGGTTGTTTTCTAGGAAATGTAACGAGAGAAGCAGGTTGTTTTCTAGGAAATGTAACCAGAGAAGCAGGTTGTTTTCTATGAAATGTAACGAGAGAAGCAGGTTGTTTTCTAGGAAATGTAACCAGAGAAGCAAGTTGTTTTCTGGGAAATGTAACCAGAGAAGCAGGTTGTTTTCTAGGAAATGTAACGAGAGAAGCAGGTTGTTTTCTAGGAAATGTAACGAGAGAAGAAGTTTGTTTTCTAGGAAATGTAACCAGAGAAGCAGGTTGTCCATTATTTGCGTACAAGTGTAGACAGTTTATATTACACTTTATTGATAATGGCATTATATTGTAAATGTATCCGAACTGAGTTTAATACATTTAGCTTACTCTACAGTTACCTTTTTTATACAATACGCTATGCCTTATATGAATATCCTATGACCTGTGACCTATGATCTCTAAAAGAGACATGTCAATATGCTATAATAACAACATGTGTACACTTATTATGCAGGTTCGATCCCCCGTCTGACCCTAATAATTTAAATGTCTTTCAGATGGGACGTTAAACCGAGGTCTCGTGTCGGTGCTGTACACCGTGCACGTAAAAGAACCGGAGGAGATTCTGGAATGGGTCTCTGTCTGTATCATTGCACTATCCTCCAAAATCTAAAATGACTAATCTCTTCAGGAGGCGTCGCTCATATGGGCAACCGGTAGCGACGATAAATAAACATAAAACCACACAAATTAGTATGCATACTCGATTATGCATATTCAGTGAAATAAAATATTGTTTAAATTAACTTTTCGCACATTTCAAAATGTCTAAGATGGGGTATCATGAGCAGACGCACCCAAGCACAACTAGGGGAGAGGGGAGGGGATAGGGGAGAGGGGACGGGATGAGGAAAGGGGAGGGGAGAGGGGAGAGGGGAGAGGGGAGAGGAGAGAGGGGAGAGGGGAGGGGAGGGGAGGGGAGGGGAGGGGAGGGGAGGGGAGGGGAGGGGAGGGGGGGGAGGGGAGGGGAGGGGAGGGGAGGGGAGAGGGGGAGATGTGACGCGAGGTCGATCTGATTCTGTATGGTGCGATCAACGTGGGTACCAGTCTGGAAGAACCAGAATGTTTTCACGTCGGACATTGGCATACGTTGCATTTGAGTCCGACTGGTCAATCGGCTGACATTGGTTGGGTGCGGTTGTTGATTTGCTATTTATTCAGTATTTATGGATATCCATACATGCACAGGCACAAGACACACAGTTTGTTGGTCCTATGGTCATCTTGTAAGTAATGTTTATCCAATAATCGATTTATGGATATCCAATAATCTATTTATGGATATCCAAAAATCGAATTATGGATATCCATAAATGCACAGGCACAAGGCACACAGTTTGGTTTGCCCTATGGTCATATAATAAGTTAAAAATGAAAGACGATTTGTTACTTGTGCCTGTGCATAAATGCTAAATAAATAGCAAAAAGGCGCATGGACTATCCATAAATCGAATTCTGGATATCCATAAATAACAAATAAATCACAGTTAATATGAGTTGCAGTAGGTTCTCTGTATCTTTATTTATCTATCCCCCCCCCCCCAGTAATTTACATTTACAGATAACCACCAATAACGTGTGTTTATTTCTTCATAGAGATGGGTTGACAAGCGGAAGAAAAAGCGAAGAAACAACAATAAACAGCGGTGCAAGAAGGGCAAATGCAGGAAAAATAAATCAAAGTCAAAAGTACGATGCTTTGTCGAACAGAAAGACGAAACAAACACGAGAATAAAATGCACACGTCCAGATATAGTCCAAAATACAAACGGAATAAAGGCAAAATCCTCGAAACGTCGCCAGAAAAGCAGAGCACGTCTAAGAAAAATGTACGTTACAATCTTTCAGTTTTCTTTTACAAAAGTCACATTGCTCACCTAGTCTCATCCCTCACCTAGTCTCGTCCCTCACATAGTCTCGTCCCTCACCTAGTCTCATCCCTCACCTAGTCTCGTCCCTCACATAGTCTCGTCCCTCACCTAATCCTTATCACTCTCATATTCTCGTCCCTCACCTAGCCTCATCCCTCACCTAGTATCATCCCTCAACTAGTGTTCATCACTCACTTAGTCTAGTCCTTCACCTATTCCCATCCTTCACCTAGTCCTCATCACTCATCTAGTCTCGTCACTCACCTAGTCTCGTCCCTACCTAGTCTCATCACTCATCTAGTCTCGTCCCTCACATAGTCTCATCCTTCACCTAGTCCTCATCACTCACCTAGTCTCGTCCCTCACCTAGTCTCATCCCTCACATAGTCTCGTCACTCACCTAGTCTCATCCCTCACATAGTCTCCTCACCTAGTCTCGCCCCTCACCTAGTCTCATCACGCATCTAGTCTCGTCCCTACCTAGTCTCATCACTCATCTAGTCTCGTCCCTCACATAGTCTCATCCTTCACCTAGTCCTCATCACTCACCTAGTCTCGTCCCTCACCTAGTCTCATCCCTCACATAGTCTCGTCACTCACCTAGTCTCATCCCTCACATAGTCTTATCCCTCACCTAGTCTCATCCCTCATATAGTCTCGTCCCTCACCTAGTCTCGTCCAACACATAGTCTTGTCCCTCACATAGTCTCGTCCCGCACATCTAGTCTAGTCTCGTCCTTCACATGGTCTCATCCCACCTAGTCTCGTCCCACACATAGTCTCGTCCCTCACCTAGTATCATCCCTCACCTAGTTTCGTCACTCACATAGTCTCATCCCTCACCTAGTCTCACCTAGTCTCGTCCCTCACCTAGTCTCATCCCTCACCTAGTCTCATCCCTCACCTAGTCTCACCTAGTCGCATCCCTCATCTAGTCTCATCTATCACCTAGTCTCACCTAGTCTCATCCCTCACCTAGTCTCACATCGTCTCGTCCCTCACATAGTCTTATCCCTCACCTAGTCTAAACTAGTCTCGTCCCTAAACTAGTCTCACATATTCTCGTCCCTCACATAGTCTCATCCCTCACCTAGTCTCAACTAGTCTCGTCCCTCACCTAGTCTCGTCCCTCACATAGACTCGTCCCTCACATAGTCTCGTCCCCCACCTAGTCTCATCCCTCACCTAGTCTCATCCCTCACCTAGTCTCGCCACTCACATAGTCTCATCCCTCACCTATTTCTGATCACTCACATATTCTCGTCCCTCACCTAGTCCCATCCCTCACCTAGTCTCATCCCTCACCTAGTATCAACCCTCACCTAGTCTCATCCCTCACCTAGTCTCGTCCCTCACATCTAGTCTCGTCCCAACTATTCTCGTCCCTCACATAGTCTCGTCCCTCAAATCCTCACATAGTCTCGTCCCTCACATAGTCTCGTCCCTCACATAATCTCATCCCACACATAGTCTCGTCCGCTCACATAGTCTCGTCCCTCACCTAGTCTCGTCCCTCACATAGTCTCGTCCCTCACCTAGTGTCATCCCTCACCTAGTCTCATCCCTCACCTAGTATCAACCCTCACCTAGTGTTTTGTTTTTGTTTCACCTAGTCTCATCCCTCACCTAGTCTCGTCCCTCACATCTAGTCTCGTCCCACCTAGTCTCGTCCCTCACATAGTCTCGTCCCTCACATCCTCACATAGTCTCGTCCCTCACATAGTCTCGTCCCTCACATAATCTCGTCCCACAGATAGTCTCGTCCCCTCACATAGTCTCGTCCCTCACCTAGTCTCGTCCCTCACATAGTCTCGTCCCTCACAAAGTGTCGTCCCTCACATAGTCTCGTCCCTCACATAGTCTAGTCCCTCACCTAGTCTCATCGCTCATCTAGTCTCGTCCCTCACATAGTCTCGTCCCACACATAGTCTCGTCCCTCACCTAGTCTCATCCCTCACCTAGTCTCGTCCCTCACCTAGTCTCATCCCTCACCTAGTCTCATCCCTCACCTAGTCTCGCCCCTCACCTAGTCTCATCACGCATCTAGTCTCGTCCCTCACCTAGTCTCATCCCCCACCTAGTCTCATCCCTCACATAGTCTCGTCCCTCACATCCTCACATAGTTTCGTCCTCACATCCTCACATAGTCTCGTCCCTCACCTAGTCTCATCCCTCACCTAGTCTCGTCCCTCACATAGTCTCGTCCCTCACCTAATCCTCATCACTCTCATATTCTCGTCCCTCACCTAGCCTCATCCCTCACCTAGTATCATCCCTCAACTAGTGTTCATCACTCACTTAGTCTCGTCCTTCACCTAGTCCCATCCTTCACCTAGTCCTCATCACTCATCTAGTCTCGTCACTCACCTAGTCTCGTCCCTCACCTAGTCTCATCCTTACCTAGTCTCATCACTCATCTAGTCTCGTCCTTCACCTAGTCCCATCCTTCACCTAGTCCTCATCACTCATCTAGTCTCGTCACTCACCTAGTCTCGTCCCTCACCTAGTCTCGTCCCTACCTAGTTTCATCACTCATCTAGTCTCGTCCCTCACATAGTCTCATCCTTCACCTAGTCCTCATCACTCACCTAGTCTCATCACTCACCTAGTATCATCCCTCACCTAGTCTCGTCCCTCACCTAGTCTCATCCCTCACCTAGTCTCGTCACTCACCTAGTCTCATCCCTCACATAGTCTCATCCCTCACCTAGTCTCATTCCTCACATAGTCTCATCCCTCACCTAGTCTCGTCCCTCACATAGTCTCATCCCTCACCTAGTCTCATCCCTCACATAGTCTCATCCCTCACCTAGTCTCGTCACTCACATAGTCTCATCCCTCACATAGTCTCATCCCTCACATAGTCTCATCCCTCACCTAGTCTCGTCCCTCACATAGTCTCATCCCTCACCTAGTCTCATCACTCACCTAGTCTCATCCCCCACCTAGTCTCATCCCTCACATAGTCTCGTCCCTCACCTAGTCTCGTCCCACACATAGTCTCGTCCCTCACATAGTCTCGTCCCGCACATCTAGTCTAGTCTCGTCCCTCACATGGTCTCATCCCATCTAGTCTCGTCCCACACATAGTCTCGTCCCTCACCTAGTATCATCCCTCACCTAGTCTCGTCACTCACATAATCTCATCCCTCACCTAGTCTCACCTAGTCTCGTCCCTCACCTAGTCTCGTCCCTCACATAGTCTCACCTAGTCTCGTCCCTCACCTAGTCTCATCCCTCACCTAGTCTCACCCCTCACCTAGTCTCACCTAGTCTCAGCCCTCATCTAGTCTCATCTATCACCTAGTCTCACCTAGTCTCATCCCTCACCTAGTCTCACATAGTCTCGTCCCTCACATAGTCTTATCCCTCACCTAGTCTCAACTAGTCTCGTCCCTAACCTAGTCTCACATATTCTCGTCCCTCACATAGTCTCATCCCTCACCTAGTCTCAACTAGTCTCGTCCCTCACCTAGTCTCGTCCCTCACATAGACTCGTCCCTCACATAGTCTCGTCCCCCACCTAGTCTCATCCCTCACCTAGTCTCATCCCTCACCTAGTCTCGCCACTCACATAGTCTCATCCCTCACCTATTTCTGATCACTCACATATTCTCGTCCCTCACCTAGTCCCATCCCTCACCTAGTCTCATCCCTCACCTAGTGTCATCCCTCACCTAGTCTCATCCCTCACCTAGTATCAACTCTCACCTAGTCTCATCCCTCACCTAGTCTCGTACCTCACATCTAGTCTCGTCCCACCTATTCTCGTCCCTCACATAGTCTCGTCCCTCACATCCTCACATAGTCTCGTCCCTCACATAGTCTCGTCCCTCACATAATCTCGTCCCACACATAGTCTCGTCCCCTCACATAGTCTCGTCCCTCACCTAGTCTCGTCCCTCACATAGTCTCGTCCCTCACCTAGTGTCATCCCTCACCTAGTCTCATCCCTCACCTAGTATCAACCCTCACCTAGTGTCATCCCTCACCTAGTCTCATCCCTCACCTAGTATCAACTCTCACCTAGTCTCATCCCTCACCTAGTCTCGTCCCTCACATCTAGTCTCGTCCCACCTAGTCTCGTCCCTCACATAGTCTCGTCCCTCACATCCTCACATAGTCTCGTCCCTCACATAGTCTCGTCCCTCACATAATCTCGTCCCACAGATAGTCTCGTCCCCTCACATAGTCTCGTCCCTCACCTAGTCTCGTCCCTCACATAGTCTCGTCCCTCACAAAGTGTCGTCCCTCACATAGTCTCGTCCCTCACATAGTATAGTCCCTCACCTAGTATCATCGCTCATCTAGTCTCGTCCCTCACATAGTCTCGTCCCACACATAGTCTCGTCCCTCACCTAGTCTCGTCCCACACATAGTCTCGTCCTTCATCTAGTCTCGTCCCTCACCTAGTCTCATCCCTCACCTAGTCTCGTCCCTCACCTAGTCTCATCCCTCACCTAGTCTCATGCCTCACCTAGTCTCGCCCCTCACCTAGTCTCATCACGCATCTAGTCTCGTCCCTCACCTAATCTCATCCCCCACCTAGTCTCATCCCTCACATAGTCTCGTCCCTCACATCCTCACATAGTCTCGTCCCTCACTTCCTCACATAGTCTCGTCCCTCACATAGTCTCGTCCCACACATAGTCTCGTCCCCTCACATAGTCTCGTCCCTCACATAGTCTCGTCCCTCATCTCGTCCCTCACCTATTCTCATCACACATCTAGTCTCGTCCCTCACCTAGTCTCGTCCCTCACATAGTCTAGTCCCTCACAAAGTCTCGTCCCTCACCTAGTCTCATCCCTCACCTAGTCTCGTCCCTCACATATTCTCACATAGTCTCGTCCCACACATAGTCTCGTCCCTCACCTAGTCTCATCCCTCACCTAGTCTCGTCCCTCACCTAGTCTCATCCCTCACCTAGTCTCATCCCTCACCTAGTCTCGCCACTCACCTAGTCTCATCCCCCACCTAGTCTCATCCCTCACATAGTCTCGTCCCTCACATCCTCACATAGTTTCGTCCCTCACATCCTCACATAGTCTCGTCCCTCACCTAGTCTCATCCCTCACCTAGTCTCGTCCCTCACATAGTCTCGTCCCTCACCTAATCCTCATCACTCTCATATTCTCGTCCCTCACCTAGCCTCATCCCTCACCTAGTATCATCCCTCAACTAGTGTTCATCACTCACTTAGTCTCGTCCTTCACCTAGTCCCATCCTTCACCTAGTCCTCATCACTCATCTAGTCTCGTCACTCACCTAGTCTCGTCCCTCACCTAGTCTCGTCCCTACCTAGTCTCATCACTCATCTAGTCTCGTCCCTCACATAGTCTCATCCTTCACCTAGTCCTCATCACTCACCTAGTCTCATCACTCACCTAGTATCATCCCTCACCTAGTCTCGTCCCTCACCTAGTCTCATCCCTCACCTAGTCTCGTCACTCACCTAGTCTCATCCCTCACATAGTCTCATCCCTCACCTAGTCTCATCTCTCACATAGTCTCATCCATCACCTAGTCTCATTCCTCACATAGTCTCATCCCTCACCTAGTCTCGTCCCTCACATAGTCTCATCCCTCACCTAGTCTCATCCCTCACATAGTCTCATCCCTCACCTAGTCTCGTCACTCACATAGTCTCATCCCTCACATAGTCTCATCCCTCACATAGTCTCATCCCTCACCTAGTCTCGTCCCTCACATAGTCTCATCCCTCACCTAGTCTCACCTAGTCTCATCACTCACCTAGTCTCATCCCCCACCTAGTCTCATCCCTCACATAGTCTCGTCCCTCACCTAATCTCGTCCCACACATAGTCTCGTCCCTCACATAGTCTCGTCCCGCACATCTAGTCTAGTCTCGTCCCTCACATGGTCTCATCCCATCTAGTCTTGTCCCACCTATTCTCGTCCCTCACATAGTCTCGTCCCTCACATCCTCACATAGTCTCGTCCCTCACATAGTCTCGTCCCTCACATAATCTCGTCCCACACATAATCTCGTCCCCTCACATAGTCTCGTCCCTCACCTAGTGTCGTCCCACACATAGTCTCGTCCCTCACATAGTCTCGTCCCGCACATCTAGTCTAGTCTCGTCCCTCACATGGTCTCATCCCATCTAGTCTCGTCCCACACATAGTCTCGTCCCTCACCTAGTATCATCCCTCACCTAGTCTCGTCACTCACATAATCTCATCCCTCACCTAGTCTCACCTAGTCTCGTCCCTCACCTAGTCTCGTCCCTCACATAGTCTCACCTAGTCTCGTCCCTCACCTAGTCTCATACCTCACCTAGTCTCATCCCTCACCTAGTCTCACCTAGTCGCATCCCTCATCTAGTCTCATCTATCACCTAGTCTCACCTAGTCTCATCCCTCACCTAGTCTCACATAGTCTCGTCCCTCACATAGTCTTATCCCTCACCTAGTCTCAACTAGTCTCGTCCCTAACCTAGTCTCACATATTCTCGTCCCTCACATAGTCTCATCCCTCACCTAGTCTCAACTAGTCTCGTCCCTCACCTAGTCTAGTCCCTCACATAGACTCGTCCCTCACATAGTCTCGTCCCCCACCTAGTCTCATCCCTCACCTAGTCTCATCCCTCACCTAGTCTCGCCACTCACATAATCTCATCCCTCACCTATTTCTGATCACTCACATATTCTCGTCCCTCACCTAGTCCCATCCCTCACCTAGTCTCATCCCTCACCTAGTGTCATCCCTCACCTAGTCTCATCCCTCACCTAGTATCAACCCTCACCTAGTCTCATCCCTCACCTAGTCTCGTACCTCACATCTAGTCTTGTCCCACCTATTCTCGTCCCTCACATAGTCTCGTCCCTCACATCCTCACATAGTCTCGTCCCTCACATAGTCTCGTCCCTCACATAATCTCGTCCCACACATAGTCTCGTCCCCTCACATAGTCTCGTCCCTCACCTAGTCTCGTCCCTCACCTAGTCTCACGTAGTCTCGTCCTCACCTAGTCTCGTCCCTCACCTAGTCTAATCACTCATCTAGTCTCGTCCCTCACCTAGTCTCAACCCTCACCTAGTCTCATCCCTCACCTAGTATCAACCCTCACCTAGTCTCGTCCCTTATCTAGTCTCATCCCTCACCTAGTCTCATCCCTCACCTAGTCTCACCTAGTCTCGTCCCTCACCTAGTCTCGTCCCTCACCTAGTCCCATCCCTCATCAAGTCTCATCCATCACCTAGTCTCACCTAGTCTCATCCCTCACCTAGTCTCACATAATCTCGTCCCTCACATAGTCTCATCCCTCACCGAGTCTCAACTAGTCTCGTCCCTCACCTAGTCTCGTCCCTCACATAATCTCGTCCCTCACATAGTCTCGTCCCTCACATAATCTCGTCCCACACATAGTCTCGTCCCCTCACATAGTCTCGTCCCTCACCTAGTCTCATCCCTCACGTAGTCTCATCCCTCACCTAGTCTCGCCCCTCACATAGTCTCATCCCTCACCTATTCCTCATCACTCACATATTCTCGTCCCTCACCTAGTCTAATCCCTAACCTAGTATCATCCCTCACCTAGTCCTCATCACTCACCTAGTCTCGTCCTTCACCTAGTCCCATCCCACCTAGTCTCGTCACTCATCTAGTCTCGTCACTCACTCCTCACCTAGTCTCGTCACTCACCTAGTCTCGTCCCTCACCTAGTCTCATCCCTCACCTAGTCTCATCCCTCACCTAGTCTCATCCCTCACCTAGTCTCATCCCTCACCTAGTCTCGTCCCTCACCTAGTCTCATCCCTCACCTAGTCTCGTCACTCACCTAGTCTCATCCCTCACCTAGTATCATCCCTCACCTAGTCTCGTCCCTCACATAGTCTCATCCCTCACATAGTCTCGTCCCTCACCTAGTCTCGTCCCTCACATAGTCTCCTAGTCTCGTCCCTCACCTAGTCTCATCCCTCACCTAGTATCTCCTCACCTAGTCTCATCCCTCACCTAGTCTCATCCCTCACCTAATCCCTCCCTCACCTAGTCTCATCACTCACCTAGATCATCCCTCACCTAGTCTCGTCCCTCACATAGTCTCATCACTGACCTAGTCTTATCACTCACCTAGTCTCATCCCTCACCTAGTATCATCCCTCACCTAGTCTCGTCCCTCACATAGTCTCATCCCTCACCTAGTCTCACCTAGTCTCGTCCCTCACCTAGTCTCATCCCTCACCTAGTCTTACCTAGTCTCGTCCATCACCTAGTCTCATCCCTCACCTAGTCTCATCCCTCACCTAGTCTCGTCCCTCACATAGTCTCATCCCTCACTTAGTCTCACCTAGTCTCATCCCTTACCTAGTCTCAACCCTCACCTAGTCTCGTCCCTTATCTAGTCTCATCCCTCACCTAGTGTCATCCCTCGCCTAGTCTCAACCCTCACCTTGTCTCATCCCTCACCTAGTATTAACCCTCACCTAGTCTCATCCCTCACCTAGTCTCGTCCCTCACATCTAGTCTCGTCCCACCTAGTCTCGTCCCTCACATAGTCTCGTCCCTCACATAGTCTCGTCCCACACATAGTCTCGTCCCCTCACATAGTCTCGTCCCTCACCTAGTTTCGTCCCTCACATAGTCTCGTCCCTCACATAGTCTAGTCCCTCACTTAGTCTCATCACTCATCTAGTCTCGTCCCTCACATAGTCTCGTCCCACACATAGTCTCGTCCCTCACCTAGTCTCATCCCTCACCTAGTCTCGTCCCTCACCTAGTCTCATCCCTCACCTAGTCTCATCCCTCACCTAATCTCGCCCCTCACCTAGTCTCATCACGCATCTAGTCTCGTCCCTCACCTAGTCTTATCGCCCACCTAGTCTCATTCCTCATATAGTCTCGTCCCTCACATCCTCACATAGTCTCGTCCCTCACATAGTCTCGTCCCACACATAGTCTCGTCCCATCACATAGTCTCGTCCCTCACCTAGTCTCGTCCCTCACATAGTCTCGTCCCTCACAAAGATCAGACCCTCACATAGTCTCGTCCCTCACATAGTCTCGTCCCTCACATATTCACATCACTCATCTAGTCTCGTCCATCACATAGTCTCGTCCCACACATAGTCTCGTCCCTCACCTAGTCTCATCCCTCACCTAGTCTCGTCCCTCACCTAGTCTCGTCCCACACATAGTCTCGTCCCTCACATAGTCTCGTCCCGCACATCTAGTCTCGTCCCTCACATGGTCTCATCCCACCTAGTCTCGTCCCACACATAGTCTCGTCCCTCACCTAGTATCGTCCCGCACATCTAGTATCGTCCCTCACATGGTCTCATCCCTCACCTAGTCTCGTCCCTAACCTAGTCTCATCCCTAACATAGTCTCGTCTCTCACCTAGTCTCGTCCCACACATAGTCTCGTCCCTCACATAGTCTCGTCCCGCACATCTAGTCTCGTCCCTCACACGGTCTCATCCCACCTAGTCTCGTCCCACACATAGTCTCGTCCCTCACCTAGTCTCGTCCCGCACATCTAGTCTCGTCCCTCACATGGTCTCATCCCTCACCTAGTCTCGTCCCTCACCTAGTCTCATCCCTCACCTAGTCTCGCCCCTCATATTGTCTCATCCCTCACCTATTCCTCATCACTCACATATTCTCGTCCCTCACCTAGTCTCGCCCCTCACCTAGTATCATCCCTCACCTAGTCCTCATCACTCACTTAGTCTCGTCCTTCACCTAGTCCCATCCTTCACCTAGTCCTCATCACTCATCTAGTCTCGTCACTCACCTAGTCTCATCCCTCACCTAGTCTCATCCCTCACCTAGTCTCGTCCCTCACATAGTCTCATCCCTCAACTATTCCTCATCACTCACATATTCTCGTCCCTCACCTAGTCTCATCCCTCACCTAGTATCATCCCTCACCTAGTCCTCATCACTCACTTAGGCTCGTCCTTCACCTAGTCCTCATCACTCATCTAGTCTCGTCACTCACCTAGTCTCATCACTCATCGCACTCGCATTTCCTTCTAATAGTGTGTTAAGTATTGGTGTAGTAATGTTGCTGATTTCGTTAATGAGTGTAGGTTGTTCTGTGAGTTTTGTATAGTGGACAAGTGAAGAAATAGTGTTCTGTATTTAGCCACATCTACAAAGTGGACTTTCAACGATATTTTTTGAAAACAAGTGTTCGTTTAATGTACTGCAGTGTGTTCTCAATCTGGTGTTGAAAATGTTTATATCTCGTTGACCAATGAAATAGTGAGGTTGGACGTGTTCTTGACAAACGTTTAACCTGTGTTTGAATATGCTAAGAGACTCGGATTTCCGTATATCGGTTGGTGTATTGTTCCACAAGTCAATGGTTGAAGGAAGGACCGACTGTGTGAAGAGCTGTGTATTACAATGGATGTTCCTAGTATTTTCTGAATTTCGGAGGTTGTATGTTATTAGTTAACCAACTTGGTGAGGAGCTAGGTGTGATAGGTAGTCTGGAGTAAGCTGGTGTATCATTTTGTAGTAAAGTATGAGTTTGTGTTTACGTCTGCGTGATTGAAGTTGTTCCAAGCATGTGTCCCTGTACAGTTCGAGACAGTATACCATATATTAGATTGATTGTAGATTTTAGATTTAGCATGGATTATAGATTTAACCTGGATCAGGAATTATAGATTTAGCTTGGATTATAGATTTAGTATGGTTGATAGGTTTAGTATGGATTGTAGATTTAGCATGGCTTAGAGAGCTTGGAATATAGATTTAGCATGGCTTAGAGAGCTTGGAATATAGATTTAGCATGGCTTAGAGAGCTTGGATTATAGATTTAGCATGGCCCCATACATTTAACATAGATTATATAGTAGCTTGGATTATAGATTCAGAATGGTTTATAGGTTTCGTATGGATTATAGATTCAGTATGGTTTATAGGTTTAGTATGGTTCATAGGTTTAGTATGGATTATAGATTCAGTATGGTTTATAGGTTTAGTATGGATTATAGATTCAGTATGGTTTATAGGTTTAGTATGGATTATAGATTCAGTATGGTTTATAGGTTTAGTATGGATTATATATTCAGTATGGTTTATAGGTTTAGTATGGTTTATAGGATTAGTATGGATTATAGATTCAGTATGGTTCATAGGTTTAGTATGGATTATAGATTCAGTATGGTTTATAGGTTTAGTATGGATTATAGATTCAGTATGGTTTATAGGTTTAGAATGGATTATAGATTCAGTATGGTTTATAGGTTTAGTATGAATTATAGATTTAGTATGGTTTATATGTTTAGTATGGATAATAGATTTAGTATGGTTTATCGGTTTAGTATGGATTATAGATTCAGTATGGTTTATCGGTTTAGTATGGATTATAGATTCAGTATGGTTTATAGATTTAGTATGTATTATAGATTCAGTATGGTTTATCGGTTTAATATGGTTTATAGATTTAGTATGGTTTATAGGTTTAATATGGATTATAGATTCAGTATGATTTATAGGTTTAAAATGGATTATAGATTCAGTATGGTTTGTAGGTTTAGTATGAATTCTAGATTTAGTATGGTTTATATGTTTAGTATGGATAATAGATTTAGTATGGTTTATCGGTTTAGTATGGATTATAGATTCAGTATGGTTTATAGGTTTAGTATGGATTATAGATTCAGTATGGTTTATCGGTTTAGTATGGATTATTGATTTAGTATGGTTTATAGGTTTAGTATGGATTATAGATTTAGTAAGGAGTATAGGTTTAGTATGGATTATAGATTCAGTATGATTTATCGGTTTAGTATGGATTATAGATTCAGTATGGTTTATAGGTTTAGTATGGATCATAGATTCAGTATGGTTTATCGGTTTAATATGGATTATAGATTCAGTATGGTTTATAGGTTTAATATGGATACTAGATTCCTTATGGTTTATAGGTTTAGTATGGATTATAGATTCAGTATGATTTATCGGTTTAGTACGGATTATAGATTCAATATGGTTTATAGGTTTAGTATGGATTATAGATTCAGTATGGTTTATAGGTTTAGTATGGACTATAGATTCAGTATGGTTTATCGGTTTAGTATGGATATTAGATTTAGTATGGCTTATTGGTTTGGTATGGATTATAGATTTAGTATGGTTTATTGGCTTAGTATGGATTATAGATTCAGTATGGTGTATAGGTTTAATATGGATAATAGATTCAGTATGGTTTATAGATTTAGTATGGATTATAGATTCAGTATGGTTTATAGGTTTAGTATGGATTATAGATTCAGTATGATTTATCGGTTTAGTATGGATTATAGATTCAATATGGATTATAAGTTTAGTATGGATTATAGATTCAATATGGTTTATAGGTTTAGTATGCATTATAGATTTAGTATGGTTTATAGGTTTAGTATGGATTATAGATTCAGTATGGTTAATAGGTTTAATATGGATAATAGATTCAGTATGGTTTATAGATTTAGTATGGATTATAGATTCAGTATGGTTTATAGGTTTAGTATGGATTATAGATTCAGTATGATTTATCGGTTTAGTATGGATTATAGATTCAATTTGGATGATAGGTTTAGTATGGATTATAGATTCAATATGGTTTATAGGTTTAGTATGGATTATAGATTTAGTATGGTTTATAGGTTTAGTATGGATTATAGATTCAGTATGATTTATCGGTTTAGTATGGATTATAGATTTAGTATGGTTTATCGGTTTAGTATGGATTATAGATTCAATATTGTTTATAGGTTCAGTATGGATTATAGATTCAGTATGGTTTATAGGTTTAGTATGGATTATAGATTCAGTATGGTTTATCGGTTTAGTATGGATTATAGATTTAGTATGGTTTATTGGTTTGGTATGAATTATAGATTCAGTATGGTTTATTGGCTTAGTATGGATTATAGATTCAATATGGTTTATAGGTTTAGTATGGATTATAGATTCAGTATGGTTTATCGGTTTAGTATGGATTATAGATTTAGTATGGTTTATTGGTTTAGTATGGATTATAGATTCAATATGGTTTATAGGTTTAGTATGGATTATAGATTTAGTATGGATTATAGGTTTAGTACGGATTATAGATTCAGTATGGTTTATCGGTTTAGTATGGATTATAGATTCAGTATGGTTTATAGGTTTAGTATGGATTATAGATTCAGTATGGTTTATCGGTTTAGTATGGATTATAGATTTAGTATGGTTTATTGGTTTGGTATGGAATATAGATTTAGTATGGTTTATTGGTTTAGTATGGATTATAGATTCAATATGGTTTATAGGTTTAGTATGGATTATATATTTGGTATGGATTATAGGTTTAGTATGGATTATAGATTCAGTATGGTTTATCGGTTTAGTATTGATTATAGATTCAGTATGGTTTATAGGTTTAGTATGGATTATAGATTCAGTATGGTTTATCGGTTTGGTTGGATTATATATTTTGTATGGTTTATTGGTTTCGTATGGATTATAGATTCAGCATGGTTTATAGGTTTAGTATGGATTATAGATTCAGTATGGTTTATCGGTTTGGTTGGATTATAGATTTTGTATGGTTTATTGGTTTGGTATGGATTATAGATTCAGTATGGTTTATCGGTTTAGTATGGATTATAGATTCAGTATGGTTTATAGGTTTACTATGGATTATAGATTCAGTATGGATTATCGGTTTAGTATGGATTATAGATATAGTATGGTTTATTGGTTTGGTATGGATTATAGATTTAGTATGGTTTATTGATTTAGTATGGATTATAGATTTAGTATGGTTTATAGGTTTAGTATGGATTATAGATTCAGTATGTTTTATAGGCTTAATATGGATAATAGATTCAGTATGGTTTATAGATTTAGTATGGATTATAGATTCAGTATGGTTTATAGGTTTAGTATGGATTATAGATTCAGTATGATTTATCGGTTTAGTATGGATTATAGATTCAATATGGTTTATAGGTTTAATATGGATTATTGGTTTAGTATGGATTATAGATTCAGTATGGTTTATCGGTTTAGTATGGATTATAGATTCAGTATGGTTTATAGGTTTAGTATGGATTATAGATTCAGTATGGTTTATAGGTTTAGAATGGATTACAGATTCAGTATGGTTTATAGGTTTAGTATGAATTATAGATTTAGTATGGTTTATATGTTTAGTATGGATACTAGATTTAGTATGTTTTATCGGTTTAGTATGGATTATAGATTTCGTATGGTTTATAGGTTTAGTATGAATTATAGATTCAGTATGGTTTATTGGTTTAGTATGGATTATAGATTTAACATGGTTTATAGGTTTAGTATGGATTATAGATTCAGTATGGTTTATAGGCTTAGTATGGATTATTGATTCAGTATGGTTTATAGGTTTAGTATGGATTATAGTTTCAGTATGGTGTATCGGCTTAGTATGGATAATAGATTCAGTATGGTTTATAGATTTAGTATGGATTATAGATTCAGTATTGTTTATAGGTTTAGTATGGATTATAGATTCAGTATGATTTATCGGTTTAGTATGGATTATAGATTCAATATGGATTATAAGTTTAGTATGGATTATAGATTTGGTATAGGTTTAGTATGGATTATAGATTAGTATGGTTTATCGGTTTAGTATGGATTATAGATTCAATATGGTTTATAGGTTTAGTATGGATTATAGATTCAGTATGGTTTATCGGTTTAGTATGGATTATAGATTCAGTATGGTTTATAGGTTTATGTTTTGGTTGTATGGATTATAGATTCAGTATGATTTATCGGTTTAGTATGGATTATAGATTTAGTATGGTTTATAGGTTTAGTATGGATTATAGATTCAATATGGTTTATAGGTTTAGTATGGATTATAGATTCAGTATGGTTTATCGGTTTAGTATGGATTATAGATTTAGTATGGTTTATTGGTTTAGTATGGATTATAGATTCAATATGGTTTATAGGTTTAGTATGGATTATATATTTAGTATGGTTTATAGGTTTAGTATGGATTATAGATTCAGTATGGTTTATCGGTTTAGTATGGATTATAGATTCAGTACGGTTTATAGGTTTACTATGGATTATAGATTCAGTATGGTTTATCGGTTTAGTATGGATTATAGATTTAGTATGGTTTATTGGTTTGGTATGGATTATAGATTTAGTATAGTTTATTGATTTATTATGGATTATAGATTTAGTATGGTTTATAGGTTTAGTATGGATTATAGATTCAGTATGTTTTATAGGCTTAATATGGATAATAGATTCAGTATGGTTTATAGATTTAGTATGGATTATAGATTCAGTATGGTTTATAGGTTTAGTATGGATTATAGATTCAGTATGATTTATCGGTTTAGTATGGATTATAGATTCAATATGGTTTATAGGTTTAATATGGATTATTGGTTTAGTATGGATTATAGATTCAGTATGGTTTATTGGTTTAGTATGGATTATAGATTCAGTATGATTTATAGGTTTAGTATGGATAATAGATTCAGTATGGTTTATCGGTTTAGTATGGATTATAGATTTAGTATGGATTATAGATTCAGTATGGTTTATCGGTTTAGTATGGATTATAGATTCAGTATGGTTTATAGGTTTAGTATGGATTATAGATTCAGTATGGTTTATAGGTTTAGAATGGATTACAGATTCAGTATGGTTTATAGGTTTAGTATGAATTATAGATTTAGTATGGTTTATATGTTTAGTATGGATACTAGATTTAGTATGTTTTATCGGTTTAGTATGGATTATAGATTTCGTATGGTTTATAGGTTTAGTATGAATTATAGATTCAGTATGGTTTATTGGTTTAGTATGGATTATAGATTTAACATGGTTTATAGGTTTAGTATGGATTATAGATTCAGTATGGTTTATAGGCTTAGTATGGATTATTGATTCAGTATGGTTTATAGGTTTAGTATGGATTATAGATTCAGTATGGTTTATCGGCTTAGTATGGATAATAGATTCAGTATGGTTTATAGATTTAGTATGGATTATAGATTCAGTATGGTTTATAGGTTTAGTATGGATTATAGATTCAGTATGGTTTATAGGTTTAGTATGGATTATAGATTCAATATGGTTTATAGGTTTAGTATGGATTATAGATTCAATATGGTTTATAGATTTAGTATGGATTATAGATTTAGTATGGTTTATCGGTTTAGTATGGATTATAGATTCAGTATGGTTTATAGGTTTAGTATGGATTATAGATTCAGTATGGTTTATCGGTTTAGTATGGATTATAGATTTAGTATGGTTTATAGGTTTCGTACGGATTATAGATTCAGTATGGTTTATCGGTTTAGTATGGATTATAGATTTAGTATGGTTTATCGGTTTAGTATGGATTATAGATTCAATATGGTTTATAGGTTCAGTATGGATTATAGATTCAGTATGGTTTATCGGTTTAGTATGGATTATAGATTTAGTATGGTTTATTGGTTTAGTATGGATTATAGATTCAATATGGTTTATAGGTTTAGTATGGATTATATATTTAGTATGGATTATAGGTTTAGTATGGATTATAGATTCAGTATGGTTTATCGGTTTAGTATGGATTATAGATTCAGTAGGTTTATAGGTTTAGTATGGATTATAGATTCAGTATGGTTTATCGGTTTAGTATGGATTATAGATTTAGTATGGTTTATTGGTTTGGTATGGATTATAGATTTAGTATAGTTTATTGATTTAGTATGGATTATAGATTTAGTATGGTTTATAGGTTTAGTATGGATTATAGATTCAGTATGTTTTAGGCTTAATATGGATAATAGATTCAGTATGGTTTATAGATTTAGTATGGATTATAGATTCAGTATGGTTTATAGGTTTAGTATGGATTATAGATTCAGTATGATTTATCGGTTTAGTATGGATTATAGATTCAATATGGTTTATAGGTTTAATATGGATTATTGGTTTAGTATGGATTATAGATTCAGTATGGTTTATTGGTTTAGTATGGATTATAGATTCAGTATGATTTATAGGTTTAGTATGGATAATAGATTCAGTATGGTTTATCGGTTTAGTATGGATTATAGATTTAGTATGGTTTATTGGTTTGGTATGGATTATAGATTCAGTATGGTTTATAGGTTTAATATGGATTATAGATTTAGTATGGTTTATAGGTTTAGTATGGATTATAGATTCAGTATGATTTATCAGTTTAGTATGGATTATAGATTTAGTATGGTTTATCGGTTTAGTATGTATTATAGATTCAATATGGTTTATAGGTTTAGTATGGATTATAGATTCAGTATGGTTTATAGGTTTAGTATGGATTATAGATTCAGTATGATTTATCGGTTTAGTATGGATTATAGATTTAGTATGGTTTATCGGTTTAGTATGTATTATAGATTCAATATGGTTTATAGGTTTAGTATGGATTATAGATTCAGTATGATTTATCGGTTTAGTATGGATTATAGATTTAGTATGGTTTATCGGTTTAATATGTATTATAGATTCAATATGGTTTATAGGTTTAGTATGGATTATAGATTCAGTATGGTTTATAGGTTTAGCATGGATTATAGATTCAGTATGGTTTATCGGTTTAGTATGGATTATAGATTTAGTATGGTTTATTGGTTTGGTATGGATTATAGATTTAGTATGGTTTATTGGTTTAGTATGGATAATAGATTTAGTATGGTTTATAGGTTTAGTGTGGATTATAGATTCAGTATGGTTTATAGGTTTAGTATGGATTATAGATTCAGTATGGTTTATAGGTTTAGAATGGATTATAGATTCAGTATGGTTTATAGGTTTAGTATGAATTATAGATTTAGTATGGTTTATATGTTTAGTATGGATAATATATTTAGTATGGTTTATCGGTTTAGTATGGATTATAGATTTCGTATGGTTCATAGGTTTAGTATGAATTATAGATTCAGTATGGTTTATTGGTTTAGTATGGATTATAGATTTAGTATGGTTTATTGGTTTCGTATGGATTATAGATTTAGTATGGTTTATTGGTTTAGTATGGATTATAGATTTAACATGGTTATAGGTTTAGTATGGATTATAGATTCAGTATGGTTTATAGGCTTAGTATGGATTATTGATTCAGTATTGTTTATAGGTTTAGTATGGATTATAGATTCAGTATGGTTTATCGGCTTAGTATGGATAATAGATTCAGTATGGTTTATAGATTTAGTATGGATTATAGATTCAGTATGGTTTATAGGTTTAGTATGGATTATAGATTCAGTATGATTTATCAGTTTAGTATGGATTATAGATTTAGTATGGTTTATTGGTTTAGTATGGATTATAGATTCAGTATGGTTTATAGGTTTAGTATGGATTATAGATTCAGTATGATTTATCAGTTTAGTATGGATTATAGATTTAGTATGGTTTATCGGTTTAGTATGTATTATAGATTCAATATGGTTTATAGGTTTAGTATGGATTATAGATTCAGTAGGGTTTATAGGTTTAGTATGGATTATAGATTCAGTATGATTTATCGGTTTAGTATGGATTATAGATTTAGTATGGTTTATCGGTTT
This sequence comes from Archivesica marissinica, assembly GCA_014843695.1. Taxonomy (NCBI): domain Eukaryota; kingdom Metazoa; phylum Mollusca; class Bivalvia; order Venerida; family Vesicomyidae; genus Archivesica; species Archivesica marissinica. The sequence goes on along the minus strand of CM026402.1, from coordinate 74,392,283 downwards.
CGTATGTATTATAGATTCAATATGCTTTATAGGTTTAGTATGGATTATAGATTCAGTATGATTTATCGGTTTAGTATGGATTATAGATTTAGTATGGTTTATCGGTTTAATATGTATTATAGATTCAATATGGTTTATAGGTTTAGTATGGATTATAGATTCAGTATGGTTTATAGGTTTAGCATGGATTATAGATTCAGTATGGTTTATCGGTTTAGTATGGATTATAGATTTAGTATGGTTTATTGGTTTGGTATGGATTATAGATTTAGTATGGTTTATTGGTTTAGTATGGATTATAGATTTAGTATGGTTTATAGGTTTAGTGTGGATTATAGATTCAGTATGGTTTATAGGTTTAGTATGGATTATAGATTCAGTATGGTTTATCGGTTTAGTATGGATTATAGATTTAGTATGGTTTATTGGTTTGGTATGGATTATAGATTTAGTATGGTTTATTGGTTTAGTATGGATTATAGATTTAGTATGGTTTATAGGTTTAGTATGGATTATAGATTCAATATGGTTTATAGGTTTAATATGGATAATAGATTCAGTATGGTTTATAGATTTAGTATGGATTATAGATTCAGTATGGTTTATAGGTTTAGTATGGATTATAGATTCAGAATGATTTATCGATTTAGTATGGATTATAGATTCAATATGGATAATAGGTTTAGTATGGATTATAGATTCAATATGGTTTATAGGTTTAGTATGGATTATTGGTTTAGTATGAATTATAGATTCAGTATGGTTTATCGGTTTAGTATGGATTATAGATTCAGTATGGTTTATAGGTTTAGTATGGATTATAGATTCAGTATGGTTTATAGGTTTAGTATGAATTATAGATTTAGTATGGTTTATATGTTTGGTATGGATAATAGATTTAGTATGGTTTATCGGTTTAGTATGGATTATAGATTCAATATGGATTATATGTTTAGTATGGATTATAGATTCAATATGGTTTATAGGTTTAGTATGGATTATTGGTTTAGTATGAATTATAGATTCAGTATGGTTTATCGGTTTAGTATGGATTATAGATTCAGTATGGTTTATAGGTTTAGTATGAATTATAGATTTAGTATGGTTTATATGTTTGGTATGGATAATAGATTTAGTATGGTTTATCGGTTTAGTATGGATTATAGATTCAGTATGGTTTATCGGTTTAGTATGGATTATAGATTCAGTATGGTTTATAGATTTAGTATGGATTATAGATTCAGTATTGTTTATCGGTTTAATATGGATAATAGATTCAGTATGGTTTATAGGTTTAATAGGGATACTAGATTCTTTATGGTTTATAGATTTAGTATGGTTTATAGGTTTAATATGGATTATAGATTCAGTATGGTTTATAGGTTTAGAATGGATTATAGATTCAGTATGGTTTGTAGGTTTAATATGACTTATAGATTTAGTATGGTTTATATGTTTAGTATGGATAATAGATTTAGTATGGTTTATCGGTTTAGTATGGATTATAGATTCAGTATGGTTTATAGGTTTAGTATGGATTATAGATTCAGTATGGTTTATCGGTTTAGTATGGATTATAGATTTAGTATGGTTTATAGGTTTAGTATGGATTATAGATTTAGTATGGATTATAGGTTTAGTATGGATTATAGATTCAGTATGGTTTATCGGTTTAGTATGGATTATAGATTCAGTATGGTTATAGGTTTAGTATGGATCATAGATTCAGTATGTTTATCGGTTTAGTATGGATTATAGATTCAGTATGGTTTATAGGTTTAATATGGATACTAGATTCCTTATGGTTTATATATTTAGTATGGTGTATAGTTTAATTTGGATTATAGATCAGTATGGTTTATAGATTTAGTATGGTTTATGGTTTGTATGGATTATAGATTCAGTATGGTTTATCGGTTTAGTATGGATTATAGATTCAGTATGGTTTATAGGTTTAGTATGGATTATAGATTCAGTATGGTTTATAGGTTTAGTATGGATTATAGATTCAGTATGGTTTATTGGTTTAGTATGGATTATAGATTTAGTATGGTTTATTGGTTTAGTATGGATTATAGATTTAGTATGGTTTATAGGTTTAGTATGGATTATAGATTCAGTATGGTTTATAGGTTTAATATGGATTATAGATTCAGTATGGTTTATAGGTTTAGTATGGATTATAGATTCAGTATGGTTTATCGGTTTAGTATGGATTATAGATTTAGTATGGTTTATCGGTTTAGTATGGATTATAGATTTAGTATGGTTTATTGGTTTAGTATGGATTATAGATTCAGTATGGTTTATAGGTTTAGTATGGATTATAGATTCAGTATGGTTTATAGGTTTAGTATGGATTATAGATTTAGTATGGTTTATCGGTTTAGTATGTATTATAGATTCAATATGGTTTATAGGTTTGGTATGGATTATAGATTCAGTATGATTTATCGGTTTAGTATGGATTATAGATTTAGTATGGTTATCGGTTTAATATGTATTATAGATTCAATATGGTTTATAGGTTTAGTATGGATTATAGATTTAGTATGGTTTATTGGTTTGGTATGGATTATAGATTTAGTATGGTTTATTGGTTTAGTATGGATTATAGATTTAGTATGGTTTATAGGTTTAGTGTGGATTATATATTCAGTATGGTTTATAGGTTTAGTATGGATTATAGATTCAGTATGATTTATCGGTTTAGTATGGATTATAGATTCAATATGGTTTATAGGTTTAATATGGATTATTTGTTTAGTATGGATTATAGATTCAGTATGGTTTATCGGTTTAGTATGGATTATAGATTCAGTATGGTTTATAGGTTTAGTATGGATTATAGATTCAGTATGGTTTATAGGTTTAGAATGGATTATACATTCAGTATGGTTTATAGGTTTAGTATGAATTATAGATTTAGTATGGTTTATATGTTTAGTATGGATAATAGATTTAGTATGGTTTATCGGTTTAGTATGGATTATAGATTTCGTATGGTTATAGGTTTAGTATGAATTATAGATTCAGTATGGTTTATTGGTTTAGTATGGATTATAGATTTAGTATGGTTTATTGGTTTAGTATGGATTATAGATTTAGTATGGTTTATTGGTTTAGTATGGATTATAGATTTAGTATGGTTTATAGGTTTAGTATGGATTATAGATTCAGTATGGTTTATAGGCTTAGTATGGATTATTGATTCAGTATGGTTTATAGGTTTAGTATGGATTATAGATTCAGTATGGTTTATCGGCTTAGTATGGATAATAGATTCAGTATGGTTTATAGATTTAGTATGGTTGATAGGTTTAATATGGATTATAGATTCAGTATGGTTTATATATTTGGTATGGTTTATAGGTTTAGTATGGATACTAGATTCCTTATGGTTTATAGATTTAGTATGGTTTATAGGTTTAATATGGATAATAGATTCAGTATGGTTTATATATTTGGTATGGTTTATAGGTTTAGTATGGATTATAGATTCAGTATGATTTATCGGTTTAGTACGGATTATAGATTCAATATGGTTTATAGGTTTAGTATGGATTATAGATTCAGTAATGTTTATAGGTTTAGTATGGATTATAGATTCAGTATGGTTTATCGGTTTAGTATGGATTATAGATTCAATATTGTTTATAGGTTCAGTATGGATTATAGATTCAGTATGGTTTATAGGTTTAGTATGGATTATAGATTCAGTATGGTTTATCGGTTTAGTATGGATTATAGATTTAGTATGGTTTATCGGTTTAGCATGGATTATAGATTTAGTATGGTTTATTGGTTTGGTATGGATTATAGATTTAGTATGGTTTATTGGTTTAGTATGGATTATAGATTCAGTATGTTTTATAGGTTTAATATGGATAATAGATTCAGTATGGTTTATATATTTAGTATGGATTATAGATTCAGTATGGTTTATAGATTTAGTATGGATTATAGATTCAGTATGATTTATCGGTTTAGTATGGATTATAGATTCAATATGGATTATAGGTTTAGTATGGATTATAGATTCAATATGGTTTATAGGTTTATTATGGATTATAGATTTAGTATGGTTTATAGGTTTAGTATGGATTATAGATTTAGTTTTGTTTATTGGTTTAGTATGGATTATAGATTTAGTATGGTTTATAGGTTTAGTATGGATTATAGATTCAGTATGGTTTATAGGTTTAGTATGGATTATTGATTCAGTATTGTTTATAGGTTTAGTATGGATTATAGATTCAGTATGGTTTATCGGTTTAGTATGGATTATAGATTCATATGGTTTATCGGTTTAGTATGGATTATAGATTCAATATTGTTTATAGGTTCAGTATGGATTATAGATTCAGTATGGTTTATAGGTTTAGTATGGATTATAGATTCATTATGGTTTATAGGTTTAGTATGGATACTAGATTCCTTATGGTTTATAGATTTAGTATGGTTTATAGGTTTAATATGGATTATAGATTCAGTATGGTTTATCGGTTTAGTATGGATAATAGATTCAATATGGTTTATAGGTTTAGTATGGATTATAGATTTAATATGGATTATAGGTTTAGTATGGATTATAGATTCAGTATGGTTTATCGGTTTAGTATGGATTATAGATTTAGTATGGATTATAGGTTTAGTATGGATTATAGATTCAGTATGGTTTATCGGTTTAGTATGGATTATAGATTCAGTATGGTTTATAGGTTTAGTATGGATTATAGATTCAGTATGGTTTATCGGTTTAGTATGGATTATAGATTTAATATGGTTTATTGGTTTGGTATGGAATATAGATTTAGTATGGTTTATTGGTTTAGTATGGATTATAGATTTAGTATGGTTTATAGGTTTAGTATGGATTATAGATTCAGTATGGTTTATAGGTTTAATATGGATAATAGATTCAGTATGGTTTATAGATTTAGTATGGATTATAGATTCGGTATGGTTTATAGGTTTAGTATGGATTATAGATTCAGTATGATTTATCGGTTTAGTATGGATTATAGATTCAATATGGATTATAGGTTTAGTATGGATTATAGATTCAATATGGTTTATAGGTTTAGTATGGATTATAGATTTAGTATGGTTTATAGGTTTAGTATGGATTATAGATTCAGTATGATTTATAGGTTTAGTATGGATTATAGATTCAGTATGGTTTATAGGTTTAGTATGGATTATAGATTCAGTATGGTTTATAGGTTTAGTATGGATTATAGATTCAGTATAGTTTATCGGTTTAGCATGGATTATAGATTTAGTATGGTTTATTGGTTTGGTATGGATTATAGATTTAGTATGGTTTATTGGTTTAGTATGGATTATAGATTCAGTATGTTTTATAGGTTTAATATGGATAATAGATTCAGTATGGTTTATATATTTAGTATGGATTATAGATTCAGTATGGTTTATAGGCTTAGTATGGATTATAGATTCAGTATGATTTATCGGTTTAGTATGGATTATAGATTCAATATGGATTATAGATTTAGTATGGATTATAGATTCAATATGGTTTATAGGTTTAGTATGGATTATAGATTTAGTGTGGTTTATAGGTTTAGTATGGATTATAGATTTAGTATGGTTTATTGGTTTAGTATGGATTATAGATTTAGTATGGTTTATAGGTTTAGTATGGATTATAGATTCAGTATGGTTTATAGGTTTAGTATGGATTATTGATTCAGTATAGTTTATAGTTTATAGGTTTAGTATGGATTATAGATTCAGTATGGTTTATCGGTTTAGTATGGATTATAGATTCAATATGGTTTATAGGTTTAGTATGGATTATAGATTTAGTATGGTTTATAGGTTTAGTATGGATTATAGATTCAGTATGATTTATAGGTTTATTATGGATAATTGATTCAGTATGGTTTATAGGTTTAGTATGGATTATAGATTCAGTATGGTTTATAGGTTTAGTATGGATTATAGATTCAGTATGGTTTATCGGTTTAGTATGGATTATAGATTTAGTATGGTTTATTGGTTTGGTATGGATTATAGATTTAGTATGGTTTATTGGTTTAGTATGGATTATAGATTCAGTATGGTTTATAGGTTTAATATGGATAATAGATTCAGTATGGTTTATATATTTAGTATGGATTATAGATTCAGTATGGTTTATAGGCTTAGTATGGATTATAGATTCAGTATGATTTATCGGTTTAGTATGGATTATAGATTCAATATGGATTATAGGTTTGGTATGGATTATAGATTCAGTATGGTTTATCGGTTTAGTATGGATTATAGATTTAGTATGGATTATAGGTTTAGTATGGATTATAGATTCAGTATGGTTTATCGGTTTAGTATGGATTATAGATTCAGTATGGTTTATCGGTTTAGTATGGATTATAGATTTAGTATGGTTTATTGGTTTGGTATGGAATATAGATTTAGTATGGTTTATTGGTTTAGTATGGATTATAGATTTAGTATGGTTTATAGGTTTAGTATGGATTATAGATTCAGTATGGTTTATAGGTTTAATATGGATTATAGATTCAGTATGGTTTATAGGTTTAGTATGGATTATAGATTCAGTATCGTTTATAGGTTTAGTATGGATTATAGATTCAGTATGGTTTATCGGTTTAGTATGGATTATAGATTTAGTATGGTTTATTGGTTTGGTATGGATTATAGATTTAGTATGGTTTATTGGTTTAGTATGGATTATAGATTCAGTATAGTTTATAGGTTTAATATGGATAATAGATTCAGTATGGTTTATATATTTAGTATGGATTATAGATTCAGTATGGTTTATAGGCTTAGTATGGATTATAGATTCAGTATGATTTATCGGTTTAGTATGGATTATAGATTCAGTATGGTTTATCGGTTTAGTATGGATTATAGATTTAGTATGGTTTATTGGTTTAGTATGGATTATAGATTCAGTATGGTTTATTGGTTTAGTATGGATTATAGATTCAGTATGGTTTATAGGTTTAGTATGGATTATAGATTTAGTATGGTTTATAGGTTTAGTATGGATTATAGATTCAGTATGGTTTATCGGTTTAGTATGGATTATAGATTTAGTATGGTTTATAGGTTTAGTATGGATTATAGATTCAGTATGGTTTATCGGTTTAGTATGGATTATAGATTTAGTATGGATTATAGGTTTAGTATGGATTATAGATTCAGTATGGTTTATCGGTTTAGTATGGATTATAGATTCAGTATGGTTTATAGGTTTAGTATGTATTATAGATTCAGTATGGTTTATAGGTTTAGTATGGATTATAGATTCAGTATGGTTTATAGGTTTAGTATGGATTATAGATTCAGTATGGTTTATAGGTTTAGTATGGATTATAGATTCAGTATGGTTTATCGGTTTAGCATGGATTATAGATTTAGTATGGTTTATTGGTTTGGTATGGATTATAGATTTAGTATGGTTTATTGGTTTAGTATGGATTATAGATTCAGTATGTTTTATAGGTTTAATATGGATAATAGATTCAGTATGGTTTATATATTTAGTATGGATTATAGATTCAGTATGGTTTATAGATTTAGTATGGTTTATCGGTTTAGTATGGATTATAGATTTAGTATGGATTATAGATTCATATGGTTTATAGGTTTATTATGGATTATAGATTTAGTATGGTTTATAGGTTTAGTATGGATTATAGATTTAGTTTTGTTTATTGGTTTAGTATGGATTATAGATTTAGTATGGTTTATAGGTTTAGTATGGATTATAGATTCAGTATGGTTTATAGGTTTAGTATGGATTATTGATTCAGTATTGTTTATAGGTTTAGTATGGATTATAGATTCAGTATGGTTTATCGGTTTAGTATGGATTATAGATTCATATGGTTTATCGGTTTAGTATGGATTATAGATTCAATATTGTTTATAGGTTCAGTATGGATTATAGATTCAGTATGGTTTATAGGTTTAGTATGGATTATAGATTCATTATGGTTTATAGGTTTAGTATGGATACTAGATTCCTTATGGTTTATAGATTTAGTATGGTTTATAGGTTTAATATGGATTATAGATTCAGTATGGTTTATCGGTTTAGTATGGATAATAGATTCAATATGGTTTATAGGTTTAGTATGGATTATAGATTTAATATGGATTATAGGTTTAGTATGGATTATAGATTCAGTATGGTTTATCGGTTTAGTATGGATTATAGATTTAGTATGGATTATAGGTTTAGTATGGATTATAGATTCAGTATGGTTTATCGGTTTAGTATGGATTATAGATTCAGTATGGTTTATAGGTTTAGTATGGATTATAGATTCAGTATGGTTTATCGGTTTAGTATGGATTATAGATTTAATATGGTTTATTGGTTTGGTATGGAATATAGATTTAGTATGGTTTATTGGTTTAGTATGGATTATAGATTTAGTATGGTTTATAGGTTTAGTATGGATTATAGATTCAGTATGGTTTATAGGTTTAATATGGATAATAGATTCAGTATGGTTTATAGATTTAGTATGGATTATAGATTCGGTATGGTTTATAGGTTTAGTATGGATTATAGATTCAGTATGATTTATCGGTTTAGTATGGATTATAGATTCAATATGGATTATAGGTTTAGTATGGATTATAGATTCAATATGGTTTATAGGTTTAGTATGGATTATAGATTTAGTATGGTTTATAGGTTTAGTATGGATTATAGATTCAGTATGGTTTATAGGTTTAGTATGGATTATAGATTCAGTATGGTTTATAGGTTTAGTATGGATTATAGATTCAGTATGGTTTATCGGTTTAGCATGGATTATAGATTTAGTATGGTTTATTGGTTTGGTATGGATTATAGATTTAGTATGGTTTATTGGTTTAGTATGGATTATAGATTCAGTATGTTTTATAGGTTTAATATGGATAATAGATTCAGTATGGTTTATATATTTAGTATGGATTATAGATTCAGTATGGTTTATAGGCTTAGTATGGATTATAGATTCAGTATGATTTATCGGTTTAGTATGGATTATAGATTCAATATGGATTATAGATTTAGTATGGATTATAGATTCAGTATGGTTTATAGGTTTAGTATGGATTATAGATTTAGTATGGTTTATAGGTTTAGTATGGATTATAGATTTAGTATGGTTTATTGGTTTAGTATGGATTATAGATTTAGTATGGTTTATAGGTTTAGTATGGATTATAGATTCAGTATGGTTTATAGGTTTAGTATGGATTATTGATTCAGTATGTTTATAGTTTATAGGTTTAGTATGGATTATAGATTCAGTATGGTTTATCGGTTTAGTATGGATTATAGATTCAATATGGTTTATAGGTTTAGTATGGATTATAGATTTAGTATGGTTTATAGGTTTAGTATGGATTATAGATTCAGTATGATTTATAGGTTTATTATGGATAATTGATTCAGTATGGTTTATAGGTTTAGTATGGATTATAGATTCAGTATGGTTTATAGGTTTAGTATGGATTATAGATTCAGTATGGTTTATCGGTTTAGTATGGATTATTGATTTAGTATGGTTTATTGGTTTAGTATGGATCATAGATTTAGTATGGTTTATTGGTTTAGTATGGATTATAGATTCAGTATGGTTTATAGGTTTAATATGGATAATAGATTCAGTATGGTTTATATATTTAGTATGGATTATAGATTCAGTATGGTTTATAGGCTTAGTATGGATTATAGATTCAGTATGATTTATCGGTTTAGTATGGATTATAGATTCAATATGGTTTATAGGTTTAGTATGGATTATAGATTCAGTATGGTTTATCGGTTTAGTATGGATTATAGATTTAGTATGGTTTATAGGTTTAGTATGGATTATAGATTCAGTATGGTTTATTGGTTTAGTATGGATTATAGATTCAGTATGGTTTATCGGTTTAGTATGGATTATAGATTTAGTATGGTTTATAGGTTTGGTATGGATTATAGATTCAGTATGGTTTATCGGTTTAGTATGGATTATAGATTTAGTATGGTTTATAGGTTTAGTATGGATTATAGATTCAGTATGGTTTATAGGTTTAGTATGGATTATAGATTCAGTATGGTTTATAGGTTTAGTATGGATTATAGATTCAGTATCGTTTATAGGTTTAGTATGGATTATAGATTCAGTATGGTTTATCGGTTTAGTATGGATTATAGATTTAGTATGGTTTATGGTTTGGTATGGATTATAGATTTAGTATGGTTTATTGGTTTAGTATGGATTATAGATTCAGTATGGTTTATAGGTTTATATGGATAATAGATTCAGTATGGTTTATATATTTAGTATGGATTATAGATTCAGTATGGTTTATAGGTTTAGTATGGATTATAGATTCAGTATGGTTTATCGGTTTAGTATGGATTATAGATTTAGTATGGTTTATTGGTTTAGTATGGATTATAGATTCAATATGGTTTATCGGTTTAGTATGGATTATAGATTTAGTATGGTTTATTGGTTTGGTATGGATTATAGATTCAGTATGGTTTATTGGTTTAGTATGGATTATAGATTCAATATGGTTTATAGGTTTAGTATGGATTATAGATTTAGTATGGATTATAGGTTTAGTATGGATTATAGATTCAGTATGGTTTATCGGTTTAGTATGGATTATAGATTCAGTATGGTTTATAGGTTTAGTATGGATTATAGATTCAGTATGGTTTATCGGTTTAGTATGGATTATAGATTTAGTATGGTTTATTGGTTTGGTATGGATTATAGATTTAGTATGGTTTATCGGTTTATTATGGATTATAGATTTAGTATGGTTTATTGGTTTGGTATGGCATATAGATTTAGTATGGTTTATTGGTTTAGTATGGATTATAGATTTAGTATGGTTTATAGGTTTAGTATGGATTATAGATTCAGTATGATTTATAGGTTTAGTATGGATTATAGATTCAGTATGGTTTATCGGTTTAGTATGGATTATAGATTCAGTATGGTTTATAGGTTTAATATGGATACTAGATTCAGTATGGTTTATATATTTAGTATGGATTATAGATTCAGTATGGTTTATAGGTTTAGTATGGATTATAGATTCAGTATGGTTTATAGGCTTAGTATGGATTATAGATTTAGTATGGTTTATCGGTTTAGTATGTATTATAGATTCAATATGGTTTATAGGTTTAGTATGGATTATAGATTCAGTATGGTTTATAGGTTTAGTATGGATTATAGATTCAGTATGATTGATCGGTTTAGTATGGATTATAGATTTAGTATGGTTTATCGGTTTAGTATGGATTATAGATTTAGGATGGATTATAGGTTTAGTATGGATTATAGATTCAGTATGGTTTATCGGTTTAGTATGGATTATAGATTCAGTATGGTTTATAGGTTTAGTATGTATTATAGATTCAGTATGGTTTATAGGTTTAGTATGGATTATAGATTCAGTATGGTTTATAGGTTTAGTATGGATTATAGATTCAGTATGGTTTATAGGTTTAGTATGGATTATAGATTCAGTATGGTTTATCGGTTTAGCATGGATTATAGATTTAGTATGGTTTATTGGTTTGGTATGGATTATAGATTTAGTATGGTTTATTGGTTTAGTATGGATTATAGATTCAGTATGTTTTATAGGTTTAATATGGATAATAGATTCAGTATGGTTTATATATTTAGTATGGATTATAGATTCAGTATGGTTTATAGATTTAGTATGGATTATAGATTCAGTATGGTTTATCGGTTTAGTATGGATTATAGATTTAGTATGGTTTATAGGTTTAGTATGGATTATAGATTTAGTATGGTTTATAGGTTTAGTATGGATTATAGATTTAGTATGGTTTATAGGTTTAGTATGGATTATAGATTCAGTATGGTTTATTGGTTTAGTATGGATTATAGATTTAGTATGGTTTATAGGTTTAGTATGGATTATAGATTCAGTATGGTTTATAGGTTTAGTATGGATTATTGATTCAGTATGGTTTATAGGTTTAGTATGGATTATAGTTAGTATGGTTTATGGTTTAGTATGGATTATAGATTCAGTATGGTTTATAGGTTTAGTATGGATTATAGATTCAGTATGGTTTATAGGTTTAGTATGGATTATAGATTCAGTATGGTTTATAGGTTTAGTATGGATTATAGATTCAGTATGGTTTATAGGTTTAGTATGGATTATAGATTCAGTATGGTTTATAGGTTTAGTATGGATTATAGATTTAGTATGGTTTATAGGTTTAGTATGGATTATAGATTCAGTATGGTTTATAGGTTTAGTATGGATTATAGATTCAGTATGGTTTATAGGTTTAGTATGGATTATAGATTCAGTATGGTTTATCGGTTTAGTATGGATTATAGATTCAATATGGTTTATAGGTTCAGTATGGATTATAGATTCAGTATGGTTTATAGGTTTAGTATGGATTATAGATTCAGTATGGTTTATAGGTTTAGTATGGATTATAGATTTAGTATGGTTTATAGGTTTAGTATGGATTATAGATTCAGTATGGTTTATAGGTTTAGTATGGATTATAGATTCAGTATGGTTTATAGGTTTAGTATGGATTATAGATTTAGTATGGTTTATCGGTTTAGTATGGATTATAGATTTAGTATGGTTTATAGGTTTAGTATGGATTATAGATTCAGTATGGTTTATAGGTTTAGTATGGATTATAGATTCAGTATGGTTTATAGGTTTAGTATGGATTATAGATTCAGTATGGTTTATAGGTTTAGTATGGATTATAGATTCAGTATGGTTTATCGGTTTAGTATGGATTATAGATTCAGTATGGTTTATAGGTTTAGTATGGATTATAGATTTAGTATGGTTTATAGGTTTAGTATGGATTATAGATTTAGTATGGTTTATAGGTTTAGTATGGATTATAGATTCAGTATGGTTTATAGGTTTAGTATGGATTATAGATTCAGTATGGTTTATAGGTTTAGTATGGATTATAGATTCAGTATGGTTTATAGGTTTAGTATGGATTATAGATTTAGTATGGATTATAGGTTTAGTATGGATTATAGATTTAGTATGGTTTATTGGTTTGGTATGGATTATAGATTTAGTATGGTTTATTGGTTTAGTATGGATTATAGATTTAGTATGGTTTATAGGTTTAGTATGGATTATAGATTCAGTATGGTTTATAGGTTTAGTATGGATTATTGATTCAGTATGATTTATCGGTTTAGTATGGATTATAGATTTAGTATGGTTTATCGGTTTAGTATGTATTATAGATTCAATATGGTTTATAGGTTTAGTATGGATTATAGATTCAGTATGGTTTATAGGTTTAGTATGGATTATAGATTCAGTATGGTTTATCGGTTTAGTATGGATTATAGATTTAGTATGGTTTATTGGTTTGGTATGGATTATAGATTTAGTATGGTTTATTGGTTTAGTATGGATTATAGATTTAGTATGGTTTATAGGTTTAGTATGGATTATAGATTCAGTATGGTTTATAGGTTTAGTATGGATTATAGATTCAGTATGGTTTATAGGTTTAGTATGGATTATAGATTCAGTATGGTTTATAGGTTTAGTATGGATTATAGATTCAGTATGGTTTATAGGTTTAGTATGGATTATAGATTTAGTATGGTTTATAGGTTTAGTATGGATTATAGATTTAGTATGGTTTATTGGTTTAGTATGGATTATAGATTTAGTATGGTTTATAGGTTTAGTATGGATTATAGATTCAGTATGGTTTATAGGTTTAGTATGGATTATTGATTTAGTATGGTTTATAGGTTTAGTATGGATTATAGATTCAGTATGATTTATCGGTTTAGTATGGATTATAGAT
>CM026402.1:74345206-74377410 GCA_014843695.1 Archivesica marissinica | reverse complement strand
ACATAGTATCGTCCCTCACATAGTCTCGTCCTTCACTCTAGTCTGTCTCGTCACTCACATGGTCTTATCCCATCTAGTATCGTCCCTCACATAGTCTCGTCCCTCACCTAGTATCATCCCTCACCTAGTCTCGTCACTCACATAGTCTCATCCCTCACCTAGTCTCACCTAGTCTCGTCCCTCACCTAGTCTCGTCCCTCACATAGTCTCACCTAGTCTCGTCCCTCACCTAGTCTCATACCTCACCTAGTCTCATCCCTCACCTAGTCTCACCTAGTCTCATCCCTCATCTAGTCTCATCTATCACCTAGTCTCACCTAGTCTCATCCCTCACCTAGTCTCACATAGTCTCGTCCCTCACATAGTCTTATCCCTCACCTAGTCTCAACTAGTCTCGTCCCTAACCTAGTCTCACATATTCTCGTCCCTCACATAGTCTCATCCCTCACCTAGTCTCTGTTGTCCCTCACCTAGTCTAGTCCCTCACATAGACTCGTCCCTCACATAGTCTCGTCCCCCACCTAGTCTCATCCCTCACCTAGTCTCATCCCTCACTAGTCTCGTCACTCACATAGTCTCATCCCTCACTTAGTCTCACCTAGTCTCATCCCTTACCTAGTCTCAACCCTCACCTAGTCTCGTCCCTTATCTAGTCTCATCCCTCACCTAGTGTCATCCCTCGCCTAGTCTCAACCCTCACCTTGTCTCATCCCTCACCTAGTATTAACCCTCACCTAGTCTCATCCCTCACCTAGTCTCGTCCCTCACATCTAGTCTCGTCCCACCTAGTCTCGTCCCTCACATAGTCTCGTCCCTCACATAGTCTCGTCCCACACATAGTCTCGTCCCCTCACATAGTCTCGTCCCTCACCTAGTTTCGTCCCTCACATAGTCTCGTCCCTCACATAGTCTAGTCCCTCACTTAGTCTCATCACTCATCTAGTCTCGTCCCTCACATAGTCTCGTCCCACACATAGTCTCGTCCCTCACCTAGTCTCATCCCTCACCTAGTCTCGTCCCTCACCTAGTCTCATCCCTCACCTAGTCTCATCCCTCACCTAATCTCGCCCCTCACCTAGTCTCATCACGCATCTAGTCTCGTCCCTCACCTAGTCTTATCGCCCACCTAGTCTCATTCCTCATATAGTCTCGTCCCTCACATCCTCACATAGTCTCGTCCCTCACATAGTCTCGTCCCACACATAGTCTCGTCCCATCACATAGTCTCGTCCCTCACCTAGTCTCGTCCCTCACATAGTCTCGTCCCTCACAAAGATCAGACCCTCACATAGTCTCGTCCCTCACATAGTCTCGTCCCTCACATATTCACATCACTCATCTAGTCTCGTCCATCACATAGTCTCGTCCCACACATAGTCTCGTCCCTCACCTAGTCTCATCCCTCACCTAGTCTCGTCCCTCACCTAGTCTCGTCCCACACATAGTCTCGTCCCTCACATAGTCTCGTCCCGCACATCTAGTCTCGTCCCTCACATGGTCTCATCCCACCTAGTCTCGTCCCACACATAGTCTCGTCCCTCACCTAGTATCGTCCCGCACATCTAGTATCGTCCCTCACATGGTCTCATCCCTCACCTAGTCTCGTCCCTAACCTAGTCTCATCCCTAACATAGTCTCGTCTCTCACCTAGTCTCGTCCCACACATAGTCTCGTCCCTCACATAGTCTCGTCCCGCACATCTAGTCTCGTCCCTCACACGGTCTCATCCCACCTAGTCTCGTCCACACATAGTCTCGTCCCTCACCTAGTCTCGTCCCGCACATCTAGTCTCGTCCCTCACATGGTCTCATCCCTCACCTAGTCTCGTCCCTCACCTAGTCTCATCCCTCACCTAGTCTCGCCCCTCATATTGTCTCATCCCTCACCTATTCCTCATCACTCACATATTCTCGTCCCTCACCTAGTCTCGCCCCTCACCTAGTATCATCCCTCACCTAGTCCTCATCACTCACTTAGTCTCGTCCTTCACCTAGTCCCATCCTTCACCTAGTCCTCATCACTCATCTAGTCTCGTCACTCACCTAGTCTCATCCCTCACCTAGTCTCATCCCTCACCTAGTCTCGTCCCTCACATAGTCTCATCCCTCAACTATTCCTCATCACTCACATATTCTCGTCCCTCACCTAGTCTCATCCCTCACCTAGTATCATCCCTCACCTAGTCCTCATCACTCACTTAGGCTCGTCCTTCACCTAGTCCTCATCACTCATCTAGTCTCGTCACTCACCTAGTCTCATCACTCATCGCACTCGCATTTCCTTCTAATAGTGTGTTAAGTATTGGTGTAGTAATGTTGCTGATTTCGTTAATGAGTGTAGGTTGTTCTGTGAGTTTTGTATAGTGGACAAGTGAAGAAATAGTGTTCTGTATTTAGCCACATCTACAAAGTGGACTTTCAACGATATTTTTTGAAAACAAGTGTTCGTTTAATGTACTGCAGTGTGTTCTCAATCTGGTGTTGAAAATGTTTATATCTCGTTGACCAATGAAATAGTGAGGTTGGACGTGTTCTTGACAAACGTTTAACCTGTGTTTGAATATGCTAAGAGACTCGGATTTCCGTATATCGGTTGGTGTATTGTTCCACAAGTCAATGGTTGAAGGAAGGACCGACTGTGTGAAGAGCTGTGTATTACAATGGATGTTCCTAGTATTTTCTGAATTTCGGAGGTTGTATGTTATTAGTTAACCAACTTGGTGAGGAGCTAGGTGTGATAGGTAGTCTGGAGTAAGCTGGTGTATCATTTTGTAGTAAAGTATGAGTTTGTGTTTACGTCTGCGTGATTGAAGTTGTTCCAAGCATGTGTCCCTGTACAGTTCGAGACAGTATACCATATATTAGATTGATTGTAGATTTTAGATTTAGCATGGATTATAGATTTAACCTGGATCAGGAATTATAGATTTAGCTTGGATTATAGATTTAGTATGGTTGATAGGTTTAGTATGGATTGTAGATTTAGCATGGCTTAGAGAGCTTGGAATATAGATTTAGCATGGCTTAGAGAGCTTGGAATATAGATTTAGCATGGCTTAGAGAGCTTGGATTATAGATTTAGCATGGCCCCATACATTTAACATAGATTATATAGTAGCTTGGATTATAGATTCAGAATGGTTTATAGGTTTCGTATGGATTATAGATTCAGTATGGTTTATAGGTTTAGTATGGTTCATAGGTTTAGTATGGATTATAGATTCAGTATGGTTTATAGGTTTAGTATGGATTATAGATTCAGTATGGTTTATAGGTTTAGTATGGATTATAGATTCAGTATGGTTTATAGGTTTAGTATGGATTATATATTCAGTATGGTTTATAGGTTTAGTATGGTTTATAGGATTAGTATGGATTATAGATTCAGTATGGTTCATAGGTTTAGTATGGATTATAGATTCAGTATGGTTTATAGGTTTAGTATGGATTATAGATTCAGTATGGTTTATAGGTTTAGAATGGATTATAGATTCAGTATGGTTTATAGGTTTAGTATGAATTATAGATTTAGTATGGTTTATATGTTTAGTATGGATAATAGATTTAGTATGGTTTATCGGTTTAGTATGGATTATAGATTCAGTATGGTTTATCGGTTTAGTATGGATTATAGATTCAGTATGGTTTATAGATTTAGTATGTATTATAGATTCAGTATGGTTTATCGGTTTAATATGGTTTATAGATTTAGTATGGTTTATAGGTTTAATATGGATTATAGATTCAGTATGATTTATAGGTTTAAAATGGATTATAGATTCAGTATGGTTTGTAGGTTTAGTATGAATTCTAGATTTAGTATGGTTTATATGTTTAGTATGGATAATAGATTTAGTATGGTTTATCGGTTTAGTATGGATTATAGATTCAGTATGGTTTATAGGTTTAGTATGGATTATAGATTCAGTATGGTTTATCGGTTTAGTATGGATTATTGATTTAGTATGGTTTATAGGTTTAGTATGGATTATAGATTTAGTAAGGAGTATAGGTTTAGTATGGATTATAGATTCAGTATGATTTATCGGTTTAGTATGGATTATAGATTCAGTATGGTTTATAGGTTTAGTATGGATCATAGATTCAGTATGGTTTATCGGTTTAATATGGATTATAGATTCAGTATGGTTTATAGGTTTAATATGGATACTAGATTCCTTATGGTTTATAGGTTTAGTATGGATTATAGATTCAGTATGATTTATCGGTTTAGTACGGATTATAGATTCAATATGGTTTATAGGTTTAGTATGGATTATAGATTCAGTATGGTTTATAGGTTTAGTATGGACTATAGATTCAGTATGGTTTATCGGTTTAGTATGGATATTAGATTTAGTATGGCTTATTGGTTTGGTATGGATTATAGATTTAGTATGGTTTATTGGCTTAGTATGGATTATAGATTCAGTATGGTGTATAGGTTTAATATGGATAATAGATTCAGTATGGTTTATAGATTTAGTATGGATTATAGATTCAGTATGGTTTATAGGTTTAGTATGGATTATAGATTCAGTATGATTTATCGGTTTAGTATGGATTATAGATTCAATATGGATTATAAGTTTAGTATGGATTATAGATTCAATATGGTTTATAGGTTTAGTATGCATTATAGATTTAGTATGGTTTATAGGTTTAGTATGGATTATAGATTCAGTATGGTTAATAGGTTTAATATGGATAATAGATTCAGTATGGTTTATAGATTTAGTATGGATTATAGATTCAGTATGGTTTATAGGTTTAGTATGGATTATAGATTCAGTATGATTTATCGGTTTAGTATGGATTATAGATTCAATTTGGATGATAGGTTTAGTATGGATTATAGATTCAATATGGTTTATAGGTTTAGTATGGATTATAGATTTAGTATGGTTTATAGGTTTAGTATGGATTATAGATTCAGTATGATTTATCGGTTTAGTATGGATTATAGATTTAGTATGGTTTATCGGTTTAGTATGGATTATAGATTCAATATTGTTTATAGGTTCAGTATGGATTATAGATTCAGTATGGTTTATAGGTTTAGTATGGATTATAGATTCAGTATGGTTTATCGGTTTAGTATGGATTATAGATTTAGTATGGTTTATTGGTTTGGTATGAATTATAGATTCAGTATGGTTTATTGGCTTAGTATGGATTATAGATTCAATATGGTTTATAGGTTTAGTATGGATTATAGATTCAGTATGGTTTATCGGTTTAGTATGGATTATAGATTTAGTATGGTTTATTGGTTTAGTATGGATTATAGATTCAATATGGTTTATAGGTTTAGTATGGATTATAGATTTAGTATGGATTATAGGTTTAGTACGGATTATAGATTCAGTATGGTTTATCGGTTTAGTATGGATTATAGATTCAGTATGGTTTATAGGTTTAGTATGGATTATAGATTCAGTATGGTTTATCGGTTTAGTATGGATTATAGATTTAGTATGGTTTATTGGTTTGGTATGGAATATAGATTTAGTATGGTTTATTGGTTTAGTATGGATTATAGATTCAATATGGTTTATAGGTTTAGTATGGATTATATATTTGGTATGGATTATAGGTTTAGTATGGATTATAGATTCAGTATGGTTTATCGGTTTAGTATTGATTATAGATTCAGTATGGTTTATAGGTTTAGTATGGATTATAGATTCAGTATGGTTTATCGGTTTGGTTGGATTATATATTTTGTATGGTTTATTGGTTTCGTATGGATTATAGATTCAGCATGGTTTATAGGTTTAGTATGGATTATAGATTCAGTATGGTTTATCGGTTTGGTTGGATTATAGATTTTGTATGGTTTATTGGTTTGGTATGGATTATAGATTCAGTATGGTTTATCGGTTTAGTATGGATTATAGATTCAGTATGGTTTATAGGTTTACTATGGATTATAGATTCAGTATGGATTATCGGTTTAGTATGGATTATAGATATAGTATGGTTTATTGGTTTGGTATGGATTATAGATTTAGTATGGTTTATTGATTTAGTATGGATTATAGATTTAGTATGGTTTATAGGTTTAGTATGGATTATAGATTCAGTATGTTTTATAGGCTTAATATGGATAATAGATTCAGTATGGTTTATAGATTTAGTATGGATTATAGATTCAGTATGGTTTATAGGTTTAGTATGGATTATAGATTCAGTATGATTTATCGGTTTAGTATGGATTATAGATTCAATATGGTTTATAGGTTTAATATGGATTATTGGTTTAGTATGGATTATAGATTCAGTATGGTTTATCGGTTTAGTATGGATTATAGATTCAGTATGGTTTATAGGTTTAGTATGGATTATAGATTCAGTATGGTTTATAGGTTTAGAATGGATTACAGATTCAGTATGGTTTATAGGTTTAGTATGAATTATAGATTTAGTATGGTTTATATGTTTAGTATGGATACTAGATTTAGTATGTTTTATCGGTTT
The DNA here is from genome assembly GCA_014843695.1 of Archivesica marissinica. NCBI lineage: Eukaryota > Metazoa > Mollusca > Bivalvia > Venerida > Vesicomyidae > Archivesica > Archivesica marissinica. The sequence goes on along the minus strand of CM026402.1, from coordinate 74,370,931 downwards.
AGTATGGATTATAGATTTCGTATGGTTTATAGGTTTAGTATGAATTATAGATTCAGTATGGTTTATTGGTTTAGTATGGATTATAGATTTAACATGGTTTATAGGTTTAGTATGGATTATAGATTCAGTATGGTTTATAGGCTTAGTATGGATTATTGATTCAGTATGGTTTATAGGTTTAGTATGGATTATAGTTTCAGTATGGTGTATCGGCTTAGTATGGATAATAGATTCAGTATGGTTTATAGATTTAGTATGGATTATAGATTCAGTATTGTTTATAGGTTTAGTATGGATTATAGATTCAGTATGATTTATCGGTTTAGTATGGATTATAGATTCAATATGGATTATAAGTTTAGTATGGATTATAGATTCAATATGGTTTATAGATTTAGTATGGATTATAGATTTAGTATGGTTTATCGGTTTAGTATGGATTATAGATTCAATATGGTTTATAGGTTCAGTATGGATTATAGATTCAGTATGATTTATCGGTTTAGTATGGATTGTAGATTTAGTATGGTTTATCGGTTTAGTATGGATTATAGATTCAATATGGTTTATAGGTTTAGTATGGATTATAGATTCAGTATGGTTTATCGGTTTAGTATGGATTATAGATTTAGTATGGTTTATTGGTTTAGTATGGATTATAGATTCAATATGGTTTATAGGTTTAGTATGGATAATATATTTAGTATGGATTATAGGTTTAGTATGGATTATAGATTCAGTATGGTTTATCGGTTTAGTATGGATTATAGATTCAGTATGGTTTATAGGTTTAGTATGGATTATAGATTCAGTATGGTTTATCGGTTTAGTATGGATTATAGATTTAGTATGGTTTATTGGTTTGGTATGGATTATAGATTTAGTATAGTTTATTGGTTTAGTATGGATTATAGATTTAGTATGGTTTATAGGTTTAGTATGGATTATAGATTCAGTATGTTTTATAGGCTTAATATGGATAATAGATTCAGTATGGTTTATAGATTTAGTATGGATTATAGATTCAGTATGGTTTATAGGTTTAGTATGGATTATAGATTCAGTATGATTTATCGGTTTAGTATGGATTATAGATTCAATATGGTTTATAGGTTTAATATGGATTATTGGTTTAGTATGGATTATAGATTCAGTATGGTTTATTGGTTTAGTATGGATTATAGATTCAGTATGATTTATAGGTTTAGTATGGATAATAGATTCAGTATGGTTTATCGGTTTAGTATGGATTATAGATTTAGTATGGATTATAGATTCAGTATGGTTTATCGGTTTAGTATGGATTATAGATTCAGTATGGTTTATAGGTTTAGTATGGATTATAGATTCAGTATGGTTTATAGGTTTAGAATGGATTATAGATTCAGTATGGTTTATAGGTTTAGTATGGATTATAGATTCAGTATGGTTTATATGTTTAGTATGGATACTAGATTTAGTATGTTTTATCGGTTTAGTATGGATTATAGATTTAGTATGGTTTATAGGTTTAGTATGGATTATAGATTCAGTATGGTTTATTGGTTTAGTATGGATTATAGATTTAGTATGGTTTATAGGTTTAGTATGGATTATAGATTCAGTATGGTTTATCGGTTTAATATGGATTATAGATTCATTATGGTTTATAGGTTTAATATTGATACTAGATTCCTTATGGTTTATAGATTTAGTATGGTTTATAGGTTTAATATGGATTATAGATTCAGTATGGTTTATATATTTAGTATGGTTTATAGGTTTAGTATGGATTATAGATTCAGTATGATTTATCGGTTTAGTACGGATTATAGATTCAATATGGTTTATAGGTTTAGTATGGATTATAGATTCAGTATGGTTTATAGGTTTAGTATTGATTATAGATTCAGTATGGTTTATCGGTTTAGTATGGATTATAGATTCAATATTGTTTATAGGTTTAGTATGGATTATAGATTCAGTATGGTTTATAGGTTTAGTATGGATTATAGATTCAGTATGGTTTATAGGTTTAGTATGGATTATAGATTTAGTATGGTTTATAGGTTTAGTATGGATTATAGATTCAGTATGGTTTATAGGTTTAGTATGGATTATAGATTCAGTATGGTTTATCGGTTTAGTATGGATTATAGATTTAGTATGGTTTATTGGTTTGGTATGGATTATAGATTTAGTATGGTTTATTGGTTTAGTATGGATTATAGATTCAGTATGGTTTATAGGTTTAATATGGATAATAGATTCAGTATGGTTTATATATTTAGTATGGATTATAGATTCAGTATGATTTATAGGTTTAGTATGGATTATAGATTCAGTATGATTTATAGGTTTAGTATGGATTATAGATTCAATATGGATTATAGGTTTAGTATGGATTATAGATTCAATATGGTTTATAGGTTTAGTATGGATTATAGATTTAGTATGGTTTATAGGTTTAGTATGGATTATAGATTCAGTATGATTTATCGGTTTAGTATGGATTATAGATTTAATATGGTTTATCGGTTTAGTATGTATTATAGATTCAATATTGTTTATAGGTTTAGTATGGATTATAGATTCAGTATGGTTTATAGGTTTAGCATGGATTATAGATTCAGTATGGTTTATCGGTTTAGTATGGATTATAGATTTAGTATGGTTTATTGGTTTGGTATGGATTATAGATTTAGTATGGTTTATTGGTTTAGTATGGATTATAGATTTAGTATGGTTTATAGGTTTAGTATGGATTATAGATTCAGTATGGTTTATAGGTTTAGTATGGATTATTGATTCAGTATGATTTATCGGTTTAGTATGGATTATAGATTTAGTATGGTTTATCGGTTTAGTATGTATTATAGATTCAATATGGTTTATAGGTTTAGTATGGATTATAGATTCAGTATGGTTTATAGGCTTAGTATGGATTATAGATTTAGTATGGTTTATCGGTTTAGTATGTATTATAGATTCAATATGGTTTATAGGTTTAGTATGGATTATAGATTCAGTATGGTTTATAGGTTTAGTATGGATTATAGATTCAGTATGATTGATCGGTTTAGTATGGATTATAGATTTAGTATGGTTTATCGGTTTAGTATGGATTATAGATTTAGGATGGATTATAGGTTTAGTATGGATTATAGATTCAGTATGGTTTATCGGTTTAGTATGGATTATAGATTCAGTATGGTTTATAGGTTTAGTATGTATTATAGATTCAGTATGGTTTATAGGTTTAGTATGGATTATAGATTCAGTATGGTTTATAGGTTTAGTATGGATTATAGATTCAGTATGGTTTATAGGTTTAGTATGGATTATAGATTCAGTATGGTTTATCGGTTTAGTATGGATTATAGATTTAGTATGGTTTATTGGTTTGGTATGGATTATAGATTTAGTATGGTTTATTGGTTTAGTATGGATTATAGATTCAGTATGGTTTATAGGTTTAATATGGATAATAGATTCAGTATGGTTTATATATTTAGTATGGATTATAGATTCAGTATGGTTTATAGATTTAGTATGGTTTATCGGTTTATTATGGATTATAGATTTAGTATGGTTTATTGGTTTGGTATGGAATATTGATTTAGTATGGTTTATTGGTTTAGTATGGATTATAGATTTAGTATGGTTTATAGGTTTAGTATGGATTATAGATTCAGTATGGTTTATAGGTTTAGTATGGATTATAGATTCAGTATGGTTTATAGGTTTAGTATGGATTATTGATTCAGTATGGTTTATAGGTTTAGTATGGATTATAGATTCAGTATGGTTTATAGGTTTAGTATGGATTATAGATTTAGTATGGTTTATAGGTTTAGTATGGATTATAGATTTAGTATGGTTTATTGGTTTAGTATGGATTATAGATTCAGTATGATTTATCGGTTTAGTATGGATTATAGATTCAATATGGATTATAGGTTTAGTATGGATTATAGATTCAATATGGTTTATAGGTTTAGTATGGATTATAGATTTAGTATGGTTTATAGGTTTAGTATGGATCATAGATTCAGTATGGTTTATCGGTTTAATATGGATTATAGATTCATTATGGTTTATAGGTTTAATATTGATACTAGATTCCTTATGGTTTATAGATTTAGTATGGTTTATAGGTTTAATATGGATTATAGATTCAGTATGGTTTATATATTTAGTATGGTTTATAGGTTTAGTATGGATTATAGATTCAGTATGATTTATCGGTTTAGTACGGATTATAGATTCAATATGGTTTATAGGTTTAGTATGGATTATAGATTCAGTATGGTTTATAGGTTTAGTATTGATTATAGATTCAGTATGGTTTATCGGTTTAGTATGGATTATAGATTCAATATTGTTTATAGGTTCAGTATGGATTATAGATTCAGTATGGTTTATATGTTTAGTATGGATTATAGATTCAGTATGGTTTATCGGTTTAGTATGGATTATAGATTTAGTATGGTTTATTGGTTTAGTATGGATTATAGATTCAGTATGGTTTATTGGTTTAGTATGGATTATAGATTCAATATGGTTTATAGGTTTAGTATGGATTATAGATTTAGTATAGTTTATTGGTTTAGTATGGATTATAGATTTAGTATGGTTTATAGGCTTAGTATGGATTATAGATTCAGTATGGTTTATAGGTTCAATATGGATAATAGATTCAGTATGGTTTATAGATTTTATATGGATTATATTCAGTATGATTTATGTTTAGTATGGATTATAGATTCAATATGGATTATAGGTTTAGTATGGATTAGATTCATATGGTGTATTTTAGTATGGATTATAGATTTAGTATGGTTTATAGGTTTAGAATGGATTATAGATTCAGTATGATTTATAGGTTTAGTATGGATTATAGATTTAGTATGGTTTAGGTTTAGTATGGATTATAGATTCAGTATGGTTTATAGGTTTAGTATGGATTATAGATTCAGTATGGTTTATCGGTTTAGTATGGATTATAGATTCAGTATGGTTTATAGGTTTAGTATGGATTATAGATTCAGTATGGTTTATGGTTTAGTATGGATTATAGATTCAGTATGGATTATAGGTTTAGTATGGATTGCAGATTCAATATGGTTTATAGGTTTAGTATGGATTATAGATTTAGTATGATTTATCGGTTTAGTATGGATTATAGATTTAGTATGGTTTATCGGTTTAGTATGTATTATAGATTCAATATGGTTTATAGGTTTAGTATGGATTATAGATTCAGTATGGTTTATAGGTTTAGCATGGATTATAGATTCAGTATGGTTTATCGGTTTAGTATGGATTATAGATTTAGTATGGTTTATTGGTTTGGTATGGATTATAGATTTAGTATGGTTTATTGGTTTAGTATGGATTATAGATTTAGTATGGTTTATAGGTTTAGTATGTATTATAGATTCAGTATGGTTTATAGGTTTAGTATGGATTATTGATTCAGTATGATTTATCGGTTTAGTATGGATTATAGATTTAGTATGGTTTATCGGTTTAGTATGTATTATAGATTCAATATGGTTTATAGGTTTAGTATGGATTATTGATTCAGTATGGTTTATAGGTTTAGCATGGATTATAGATTCAGTATGGTTTATCGGTTTAGTATGGATTATAGATTTAGTATGGTTTATTGGTTTGGTATGGATTATAGATTTAGTATGGTTTATTGGTTTAGTATGGATTATAGATTTAGTATGGTTTATAGGTTTAGTATGGATTATTGATTCAGTATTGTGTATAGGTTTAGTATGGATTATAGATTCAGTATGGTTTATCGGTTTAGTATGGATTATAGATTCAGTATGATTTATAGGTTTAGTATGGATTATAGATTCAGTATGGTTTATCGGTTTAGTATGGATTATAGATTTAGTATGGTTTATTGGTTTGGTATGGATTATAGATTTAGTATGGTTTATTGGTTTAGTATGGATTATAGATTTATTATGGTTTATAGGTTTAGTATGGATTATAGATTCAGTATGGTTTATAGGCTTAGTATGGATTATTGATTCAGTATGGTTTATAGGTTTAGTATGGATTATAGATTCAGTATGATTTATCGGCTTAGTATGGATTATAGATGCAGTATGGTTTATCGGCTTAGTATGTATAATAGATTCAGTATGGTTTATAGCTCGGATTATAGATTTAGCTTGGTTTATAGATTAATAGCTCGGATTATAGATTTAGCTTGGGTTATAGATTAATAGCTCGGATTATAGATTTAGCTTGGGTTATAGATTAATTGCTCGGATTATAGATTTAGCTTGGGTTATAGATTAATAGCTCGGATTATAGATTTAGCTTGGGTTATTGATTTAGCTTGGGTTTTAGATTAATAGCTCGGATTATAGATTTACCTTGGGTTATAGATTAATAGCTCGGATTATAGATTTAGCTTGGGTTATAGATTAATTGCTCGGATTATAGATTTAGCTTGGGTTATAGATTAATAGCTCGGATTATAGATTTAGCTTGGGTTATAGATTAATAGCTCGGATTATAGATTTAGCTTGGGCTATACATTAATAGCTCGGATTATAGATTTAGCTTGGGTTATAGATTAATAGCTCGGAATATAGATTTAGCTTGGGCTATTCATTAATAGCTCGGATTATAGATTTAGCTTGGGCTATAGATTAATAGCTCGGATTATCGATTTAGCGTGGCTTAAAGATTTAGTGTGCATTATAGATTTAGCCTTGGATTACATATTTAATGGGTTATAAATTAAGCTTTGGATTATAGATTTAGTGGGTTATAAATTAAGCTTTGGATTATAGATTTAGTGGGTTATCAATTTAGCCTTGGATTATAGATTTAGTGGGTTATCAATTTAGCTTTGGATTATAGATTTAGTGGATTATCAATTTAGCCTTGGATTATAGATTTAATGGGTTATCAATTAACCTTGGATTATATATTTATTGGGTTATCAATTTAGCCTTGGATTATAGATTTAGTGGGTTATCAATTTAGCCTTGGATTATAGATTTAATGGGTTATCAATTTAGCTTGGATTATAGATTTAATGGGTTATCAATTTAGCTTGGATTATAGATTTAGTGGGTTATCAATTTAGCTTTGGATTATAGATTTAATGGGTTATCAATTTAGCCTTGGATTTAGATTTAGTGGGTTATTAATTAACCTTGGATTATATATTTATTGGGTTATCAATTAAGCCTTGGATTATAGATTTAGTGGGTTATCAATTTAGCCTTGGATTATAGATTTAGTGGGTTATCAATTTAGCCTTGGATTATAGATTTAATGGGTTATCAATTTAGCTTGGATTATAGATTTAATGGGTTATCAATTTAGCTTGGATTATAGATTTAGTGGGTTATCAATTTAGCTTTGGATTATAGATTTAATGGGTTATCAATTTAGCCTTGGATTTAGATTTAGTGGGTTATTAATTAACCTTGGATTATATATTTATTGGGTTATCAATTAAGCCTTGGATTATAGATTTAGTGGGTTATCAATTTAGCCTTGGATTATAGATTTAGTGGGTTATCAATTTAGCCTTGGATTATAGATTTAATGGGTTATCAATTTAGCTTGGATTATAGATTTAATGGGTTATCAATTTAGCTTGGATTATAGATTTAGTGGGTTATCAATTTAGCTTTGGATTATAGATTTAATGGGTTATCAATTTAGCCTTGGATTTAGATTTAGTGGGTTATTAATTAACCTTGGATTATATATTTATTGGGTTATCAATTAAGCCTTGGATTATAGATTTAGTGGGTTATCAATTTAGCCTTGGATTATAGATTTAATGGGTTATCAATTTAGCTTGGATTATAGATTTAATGCTAATGTTATTTATTTGTAAAACTCCACGACACTAACATTATGCTTGAATTGAATAAAGAAACGTTGCAATGTTGTGTTTTGCAGAAAGACGACAACAAACGACACGAGGAAATGAGACGTGGATGACAGAGCTATGTAGTACATAGAATCATGTGCTGTCAGGAGGAACAATACACATATACTTATATATATATATATATATATAGAGAGAGAGAGAGAGAGAGAGAGATCTTACAAATGCATGTTCATCTCTCATGTCAGATTAAGCTGATTACAGGGCTGTAAATGGAAAAGTGTGAAAAAGAGGCTATTTGCTAAAATACTGAAAAAAGGGGATCAACCCACATAAAAAGTGAAACATTATCTGAACATCTTACAACAATTCTGACATATGTATAGTTTCAAGATTTTGTCTTAAAAATGGAAATCCTCGGAAAAGTAGAAGTATCATTTCCCTGCGGTTAAAAATGATGTACTAAATAATTGTTTATTCTTGCGGACTGGCTGAATTAATAATGAGTAAATCTCCAGCCAAACGTAGACAGAGTGCTAAAACTGATTTCAACTGGTCAGTCATATAAACTGATTTCAACTGGTCAGTTATATAAATATATTTCAACACTGCGACCATTAATTGGGCCGTATTGAGTTTCTGATAATATCAACGTCATTTTGCCAGAAGTAAATTAGTGAAAAATCGACAGACTGGAACCCAGGCTAATTAATTTCAACCACTAAGTCCATAAGATACATATATATCTGACTAAATCAACTTGAAGCTTAGCTCAGAAAGAGTGTGTTTACGTTTATTTATCGTCGCTACCGGTTACCCATATGAGCGACGCCTCCTGAAGAGATTAGTCATTTTAGATTTTTGGAGGATAGTGCAATGATACAGACAGAGACCCATTCCAGAGTCTCCTCTGGTTCTTTTACGTGCACGGTGTAAAGCACCGACACGAGACCTCGGTTTAACGTCCCATCTGAAAGATTGTTAATTTTATTAGGGTAAGACGGGGGATCGAACCTGCTCAGAAAGAACAACTCAATGAGCAAAATCGTTGGCTTTTCTATTAACTCCCTTGACAGATAAAGTCAGATTTATCATGAAATGTATATCGGTCCTTTAAGTTGGAATCCTTTGTTTTTACTGTTGTTTTCTAACCAGATGTTGCGGTAGTATAAAGTGAATCTAGCATCTCCAAGAGTTGCAGATAAGGAAATCCCACCGAGGACTGAATATTCGTGCAAAGAACGAGGCTTTGTCGAGTAGGCCCTACTTTGCACGCATCTTCAGCCATCTGGTGAGATTTCCCTGTGTTACTCTATGGAGGTGCTAGATTTCCTGAACGGTGTTACTCTATGGAGGTGCTAGATTTCCTGAACTGCGTTACTCTATGGAGGTGCTAGATTTCCTGAACTGTGTTACTCTATGGAGGTGCTAGATTTCCTGAACTGTGTTACTCTATGGAGGTGCTAGATTTCCTGAACTGTGTTACTCTATGGAGGTGGTAGATTTCCTGAACTGCGTTACTCTATGGAGGTGCTAGATTTCCTGAACTGTGTTACTCTATGGAGGTGGTAGATTTCCTAAACTGTGTTACTCTATGGAGGTGGTAGATTTCCCTGTGTTACTCTATGGAGGTGGTAGATTTCCTGAACTGCGTTACTCTATGGAGGTGGTAGATTTCCTGAACTGTGTTACTCTATGGAGGTGCTAGATTTCCTGATCTGCGTTACTCTATGGAGGTAGTAGATTTCCTGAACTGTGTTACTCTATGGAGGTGGTAGATTTCCTGAACTGTGTTACTCTATGGAGGTGGTAGATTTCCTGAACTGTGTTACTCTATGGAGGTGGTAGATTTCCTGAGCTGTGTTACTCTATGGAGGTGGTAGATTTCCTGAGCTGTGTTACTCTATGGAGGTGGTAGATTTCCCTGTGTTACTCTATGGAGGTGGTAGATTTCCTGATCTGTGTTACTCTATGGAGGTGGTAGATTTCCTGAACTGCGTTACTCTATGGAGGTGGTAGATTTCCTGAACTGTGTTACTCTATGGAGGTGGTAGATTTCCTGAACTGTGTTACTCTATGGAGGTGGTAGATTTCCTGATCTGTGTTACTCTATGGAGGTGGTAGATTTCCTGAGCTGTGTTACTCTATGGAGGTGGTAGGTTTCCTGAACTGTGTTACTCTATGGAGGTGCTAGATTTCCTGAACTGTGTTACTCTATGGAGGTGCTAGATTTCCTGAGCTGTGTTACTCTATGGAGGTGCTAGATTTCCCTGTGTTACTCTATATGGAGGTGGTATATTTCCTGAACTGCGTTACTCTATGGAGGTGGTAGATTTCCTGAACTGCGTTACTCTATGGGGGTGGTAGATTTCCTGAACTGCGTTACTCTATGGAGGTGGTAGATTTCCTGAACTGCGTTACTCTATGGAGGTGGTATATTTCCTGAACTGTGTTACTCTATGGAGGTGGTAGATTTCCTGAACTGTGTTACTCTATGGAGGGGGTAGATTTCCTAAACTGCGTTACTCTATGGAGGTGCTAGATTTCCTGAAATGCGTTACTCTATGGAGGTGGTAGATTTCCTGAACTGTGTTACTCTATGGAGGTGGTATATTTCCTGACCTGTGTTACTCTATGGAGGTGCTAGATTTCCTGACTGTGTTACTCTATGGAGGTGCTAGATTTCCTGAACTGTGTTACTCTATGGAGGTGGTAGATTTCCTGAACTTTGTTACTCTATGGAGGTGGTAGATTTCCTGAACTGTGTTACTCTATGGAGGTGGTAGATTTCCTGAACTGCGTTACTCTATGGAGGTGCTAGATTTCCTGAACTGTGTTACTCTATGGAGGTGGTAGATTTCCTGAGCTGTGTTACTCTATGGAGGTGGTAGATTTCCTGAACTGTGTTACTCTATGGAGGTGGTAGATTTCCTGAACTGTGTTACTCTATGGAGGTGCTATATTTCCTGAGCTGTGTTACTCTATGGAGGTGCTAGATTTCCTGAGCTGTGTTACTCTATGGAGGTGGTAGATTTCCTGAACTGTGTTACTCTATGGAGGTGCTAGATTTCCTGAACTGTGTTACTCTATGGAGGTGCTAGATTTCTATGTTCTCACATTTTTTATGCTTTTGAATCACTTTACGAATTATGCCAGCCATTATTGGAATGTGATAATTGACTCACATTGATGTTGATTGTCATTTAAAAGTTTGACGGTTTCATTTCTATAATGTTAAACATTCACAGCCAACACGGGTAAAGATTCAAGTAATCTATGACTTTAACCATCATACTAAAAGGAACTAATAAATAACAAGCTTAAAGGGAGATCAGTCGCACGGTGGTTAGAGGCGGGATGCTGACAAATAATGCAAGACGTGCATTGTGGGTCAAATAGTAGGCATGTGAACAATACATAAATGGTAGTTCTACATCATTGTTATCATAATGACGTAACTTCACGGTAGTGTTCGGAATTTACCGTTATCCAATGAAATGATATCAATTTGGACGCGGAAATAAACGGAAACTACCAGACTTGTTCGTGATATCCAATTAGCATAAAGTAGTGCCCTTGTCTATCCAGTTATACAGATTTATCTCCCCCCTAAAAACCGGTGCAAAAAGCCTGTATATAGAGGAGAAAAATGTAATTATATCAGAATGATGTGTGGAGATTTAGTAATTCAATAGTTATATGATGAGAAAGTGGACGAACATTGATAGCATGCTGTGCAAAGCAAACAACGATAAAAACAGAGGAAACCACGTAGGAGGGCATACATACTTTAGGGAGTATTCAGTGACAGTAGCTAACCGATGTCTCTCATTGGAGACAGCAAACCAATACAGACACCTATTATATTATACATGTTGTAAGTCTCTGATGAAAGCAATCGGTTGCACACGTGCCTGGAAATTTAATAGTTTTATCTTAATTCTATTTGTGAGTGGTACAATAGGAAAACAAACATAATGGCCGCCAAGAAAATGCATAACTTTTGAACCGGTATATGACGGGATATTGTGTTGTTTAGTATGGCATTTCCCAGTATTTGTGTAAATAGAATGAAACCATTGACTGTGACCGCATTATTGATCATTTATTGACCTCTGTAATATAACCATTTCCTGTTCTGCATGTATGTAATTGTTAGACATTAGCCTCATCATGGATAATGAACATCATCCCGGACATTATCCCCCCGGACATTATTCCCCGGATATTACCCCCCGAACATTACCCCCCCCGAACATTACCCCCCGAATATTACCCACCCCGAACATTACCCCCTGGATATTACCTCCCGGACATTACCCCCCGAACATTACCCCCCGAACATTACCCCCCGGACATTACCTCCCGGACATTATCCCCGGTTATTACCCCCCGGACATTACCCCCCGGATATTACCCCCGTATATTACCCCCCAGATATTATCCCACTGGACATTACGCCCCGGACATTATCCCCCCGGACATTATCCCCGGTATATGTTGTACACTGCAGTGCACTGGTAGGACACCCCCTCACAAATTGAAAATGGTGGTTAGGGCATTATCCTCAAAGTCAATAGTTGAGATTTATAAATGTTTTTATAATTGTTTCTCTATAATCTTTCGACAATTTCAAAGATTAAACATTTCGACAATAGCCTACGGTGGTCGCCATATCGGACAGGTGGGTTGTCTCCGGGTACTGCCACACGAATGACCACATATACGTTTTCATCCACGCCAACGAGAGTGATTAATATAAGTTGTTAGAACTTGCTTCGCAATCATTGTAAAAATAACTAAAGTTTAAACTTTACTCATGATATTCAATGAAGTGTGTGGAGTGGAGAATAAAGTATTCATGTGTTAACATATATAGGGGGTAATATCCTGGAAGGGGGATACTGTCCTGGAAGGGGGGTACTGTCATGGAAGGGGGATACTGTCCTGGAAGGAGGATAGTGTCCTGGAAGGGTGATACTGTCCTGGAAGGGGGATACTGTCCTGGAAGTGGGATACTGTCCTGGAAGGGGAATACTGTTCTGGAAAGGGGATACTGTCATGGAAGGAGGATACTGTCATGGAAGGAGGATACTGTCCTGGAAGGGGGTACTGTCATGGAAGGAGGATACTCTCATGGAAGGAGGATACTGTCCAGGAAGGAGGATACTGTCATGGAAGGGGGATACTGTCATGGAAGGAGGATACTGTCATGGAAGGAGGATACTCTCATGGAAGGGGGATACTGTCATGGAAGGAGGATACTGTCATGGAAGGAGGATACTGTCATGGAAGGGGGATACTGTCATGGAAGGAGGACACTGTCATGGAAGGGGGATACTGTCATGGAAGGGGGATACTGTCATGGAAGGGGGATACTGTCATGAAAGGGGGATACTGTCATGGAAGGGGGATACTGTCATGGAAGGGGGATACTGTCATGAAAGGGGGATACTGTCCTGGAAGGGGGATACTGTCATGGAAGGGGGATACTGTCATGGAAGGGGGATACTGTCCTGGAAGGGGGGTGCTGTCCTGGAAGGAGGATAATGTCCTGGAAGGGTGATATTGTCCTGGAAGGGGGGTGCTGGTTAGAGGCGGGCTGCTGACAAACAATGCAAGTACACTGTCGGTCAAATGTTTATAGTAGGCACGTGAACAATACATAAATGGTAGTGCTACATCGTTGTTATCATAATGACGTAACTTCATGGTAGTGTTCGGAATTTACCGTTATCCAATGAAATGATATCAATTTTGACGCGGAAATAAACGGAAACTACCAGACTTGTTCGTGATATCCAATTAGCATAAAGTAGTGCCCTTGTCTACCCGGTTATACAGATTTATCTACCCTCCCTAAAAACCGGTGCGAAAAGCCTGTATATAGAGGAGAAAAATGTAATTATATCAGAATGATGTGTGGAGATTTAGTAATTCAATAATTATATGATGAGAAAGTGGACGAACCTTGATAGCATGCTGTGCAAAGCAAACAACGATAAAAACGTAGGAAACCAAGTAGGAGGGGATATATACTTTAGGGAGTATTCAGTGACAGTAGCTAACCGATATCTCTCATTGGAGACAGCAAACCAACACAGACACCTATTATATTATACATGTTGTAAGTCTCTGATGAAAGCAATCGGTTGCACACGAGCCTGGAAATTTAATAGTTTTATCTTAATTCTATTTGTGAGTGGTACAATAGGAAAACGAAAATAATGGCCGCCAAGACAATGCATAACTTTTGAACCGGTATATGACGGGATATTGTGTTATTTAGTATGGCATTTCCCAGTATTTGTGTAAATAGAATGAAACCATTGACTGTGATCGCATTATTGATCATTTATTGACCTCTGTAATATAACCATTTCCTGTTCTGCATGTATGTAATTGTTAGACATTAGCCTCATCATGGATAATGAACATCATCCCGGACATTATCCCCCGGATATTACCCCCCCCCGAACATTACCCCCCCCGAACATTACCCCCCGGATATTACCCCCCGAACATTACCCCCCGAACGTTACCCCCCGGACATTACCTCCCGGACATTATCCCCGGATATTACCCCCCGGACATTATCCCCCGGATATTACACCCGGATATTACCCCCGTATATTATCCCCCGGATATTACCCCCCAAATATTATCCCACTGGACATTACGCCCCGGACATTATCCCCCCGGACATTATTCCCGGTATATGTTGTACACTGCAGTGCACTGGTAGGACACCCCCTCACAAATTGAAAATGGTGGTTAGGGCATTATCCTCAAAGTCAATAGTTGAGATTTATAAATGTTTTTATAATTGTTTCTCTATAATCTTTCGACAATTTCAAAGATTAAACATTTCGACAATAGCCTACGGTGGTCGCCACATCGGACAGGTGGGTTGTCTCCGGGTACTGCCACACGAATGACCACATATACGTTTTCATCCGCGCCAACGAGAGTGATTAATATAAGTTGTTAGAACTTGCTTCGCAATCTTTGTAAAAATAACTAAAGTTTAAACTTTACTCATGATATTCAATGATGTGTGTGGAGTGGAGAATAAAGTATTCATGTGTTAAAATATATAGGGGGTACTATCCTGGAAGGGGGATACTGTCCTGGAAGGGGGATACTGTCCTGGAAGGGGGATACTGTCATGGAAGGAGGATACTGTCATGGAAGGAGGATACTGTCCTGGAAGGAGGATACTGTCCTGGAAGGGGGGTACTGTCGTGGAAGGGGTATATTGTCATGGAAGGTGGATACTGTCCTGGAAGGAGGATACTTTCCTGGAAGGGGGGTACTGTCATGGAAGGGGGATACTGTCCTGGAAGGAGGATAGTGTCCTGGAAGGGTGATACTGTCCTGGAAGGGGGATACTGTCCTGGAAGTGGGATACTGTCCTGGAAGGGGAATACTGTTCTGGAAAGGGGATACTGTCATGGAAGGAGGATACTGTCATGGAAGGAGGATACTGTCATGGAAGGAGGATACTATCCTAGAAGGGGGATACTGTCCTGGAAGGGGGATACTGTCATGGAAGGAGGATACTGTCATGGAAGGGGGTACAATCCTGGAAGGGGGATGGAAGGGGGATACTGTCATGGAAGGGGTACTGTCATGGAAGGAGGATACTGTCATGGAAGGAGGATACTGTCATGGAAGGGGATACTGTCATGGAAGGACAGGGAAGGAGGATACTGTCATGGAAGGAGGGATACTGTCATGGAAGGGGGTACTACTGTCCTGGAAGGGGGTGGAAGGGGATACTGTCATGGATATACTGTCATGGAAGGGGGGTACTGTCATGGAAGGACTGTCATGGAAGGAGGATACTGTCATGGAAGGAGGATACTGTCATGGAAGGGTCTGGGAAGGAGGATACTGTCATGGAAGGGGATACTGTCATGGAAGGGTGGTCATGGAAGGGGTACTGGAAGGAGGATACTGTCATGGAAGGACTGGAAGGGGGATACTGTCCTGGAAGGGGGTACTGTCATGGAAGGGGGTACAGTCTTGGAAGGAGGATACTGGAAGGAGGATCTGTCATGGAAGGGGGGTATACTGTCATGGAAGGGGGGTACTGTCATACTGTCCTGGATACTGTCATGGAAGGATACTGTCATGGATAGTGTCATACTGTCATGGAAGGGGGGTACTGTCATGGAAGGATGGTACTGTCATGGAAGGAGGATACTGTCATGGAAGGGTGATACTGTCATGGATACTGTCATGGAAGGAGGATACTGTCATGGAAGGGGGGATACTGTCATGGAAGGGGGATACTGTCATGGAAGGGGAAGGACTGTCATGGAAGGAGGATACTGTCATGGAAGGTGTACTGTCATGGAAGGGGGATACTGTCATGGAAGGGGGGTACTGTCATGGAAGGAGGATACTGTCATGGAAGTACTGTCATGGACTACTGTCCTGGAAGGAACTGTCATGGAAGGGGATACTGGTACTGTACTGTCTGGAAGGCTGTCATGGAAGGGGGGTACTGTCCTGGAAGGGGGGTACTGTCATGGAAGGGGGATACTGTCATGGAAGGGGGGATACTGTCATGGAAGGGGGTACTGTCATGGAAGGGGGATACTGTCATGGAAGGGGGTATACTGTCATGGAAGGGGGATACTGTCATGGAAGGGGGGTACTGTCATGGAAGGGGGGATACTGTCATGGAAGGGGGAACTGTCATGGAAGGAGGATACTGTCATGGAAGGGGGTACACTGTCATGGAAGGGGGATACTGTCATGGAAGGGGGGAACTGTCATGGAAGGGGGTATGGACTGTCATGGAACTGTCATGGAAGGGGATACTGTCATGGAAGTACTGTCATGGAAGGGGGTACTGTCTTGGAAGGAGGATACTGTCATGGAAGTGGTACTGTCATGGGAAGGGGGTATACTGTCCTGGAAGGGGGGTACTGTCATGGAAGGGGGGTAGTACTGTCATGGAAGGGGAGTACTGTCATGGAAGGGGGTACTGTCCTTGTATGGAAGGGGGGGGATACTGTCATGGAAGGGGGGTACTGTCATGGAAGGGGTGTTGGACTGTCATGGAAGGGGGTACTGTCATGGAAGGAACTGGAAGGAGGATACTGTCATCTGTCATGGAAGGGGGATACTGTCATGGAAGGGAGGTGGAAGGGGGTACAGTCCTGGACTGTCATGGAAGGGGAGTACTGTCTGGAAGGACTGTCATGGAAGGGATGGAAGGGGGTACTGTCCTGGAAGGGGTTGGATACTGTCATGGAAGGGGATACTGTACTGTCTGGATCTGGAAGGAGGATACTGTCATGGAAGGGGGTACAGGAAGGGGGATACTGTCATGGAAGGGGGGTCATGGAAGGGGGGTACTGTCATGGAAGGAGGATACTGTCATGGAAGGAGGATACTGTCATGGAAGGGGGGTACAGTCTTGGAAGGAGGATACTGTCATGGAAGGGGGGTACTGTCATGGAAGGGGGATACTGTCCTGGAAGGGGGGTACTGTCATGGAAGGGGGATACTGTCATGGAAGGAGGATACTGTCCTGGAAGGGGGTACAGTCCTGGAAGGAGGATACTGTCCAGGAAGGGGGATACTGTCATGGAAGGGGGATACTGTCCTGGAAAGGGGATACTGTCCTGGAAGGGGGTACAGTCCTGGAAGGAGGATACTGTCCAGGAAGGGGGATACTGTCCTGGAAGTGGGTTACTGTCATGGAAGGGGGTACTGTCATGGAAGTGGGATACTGTCCTGGAAGGGGCTACAGTCCTGGAAGGAGGATACTGTCCAGGAAGGGGGATACTGTCCTGGAAGGGGGATACTGTCATGGAAGGGGGATACTGTCATGGAAGGGGGTACAGTCCTGGAAGGAGGATACTGTCATGGAAGGAGGATACTGTCCTGGAAGGGGGTACTGTCATGGAAGGGGAATACTGTCCTGGAAGGGGGATACTGTCCAGGAAGGGGGATACTGTCCTGGAAGGGGGTACAATCCTGGAAGGGGGATACTGTCATGGAAGGGGGTACATTCCTGGAAGGAGGATACTGTCCAGGAAGGGGGATACTGTCCTGGAAGGGGTTACTGTCATGGAAGGGGGGTACTGTCATGGAAGGGGGATACTGTCATGGAAGGAGGATACTGTCCTGGAAGGGGGTACAGTCCTGGAAGGAGGATACTGTCCAGGAAGGGGGATACTGTCCTGGAAGGGGGGTACTGTCATGGAAGGGGGATACTGTCATGGAAGGAGGATACTGTCCTGGAAGGGGGTACAGTCCTGGAAGGAGGATACTGTCCAGGAAGGGGGATACTGTCCTGGAAGTGGGATACTGTCATGGAAGGGGGATACTGTCCTGGAAGGGGGATACTGTCCTGGAAGGGGGTACAGTCCTGGAAGGAGTATACTGTCCTGGAAGGAGGATACTGTCCAGGAAGGGGGATACTGTCATGGAAGGGTGATAGGGTCATGGAAGGGGGATACTGTCCTGGAAGGGGGATACTGTCATGGAAGGGGGATACTGTCCTGGAAGGGGGTACAATCCTGGAAGGGGGATACTGTCCTGGAAGGGGGTACAGTCCTGGAAGGGGGATACTGTCATGGAAGGGGGTACAGTCCAGGAAGGAGGATACTGTCCAGGAAGGAGGATACTGTCCAGGAAGGAGGATACTGTCCAGGAAGGAGGATACTGTCCAGGAAGGAGGATACTGTCCTGGAAGTGGGATACTGTCCAGGAAGGAGGATACTGTCCAGGAAGGAGGATACTGTCCTGGAAGGAGGATACTGTCCAGGAAGGGGGATACTGTTCTGGTAGGGGGGTACTGTCCAGGAAGGAGGATACTGTCCAGGAAGGGGATACTGTCCTGGTAGGGGGGTACTGTCGTGGAAGGGGGGATAATATCCTGGAAGGAGGATACTGTCGTGGAAGGGGGGATAATGTCCTGGAAGGGGGTAATGTTCTATACATCATACTTACAGCCAGTTATTCCAATGAGCAGATAATTAGGAAATATGAGTACGTTCGTATATTTCCATTGTTCATGATCATTTCTTCAGATTTTAAGGAACATATTGAAGATCTGAACACACGTTGAGGATATTTATTTGTTTCGACGTTTGTTCGCCGACTGAACATTGAAAGAAATATTATCAAGGGGGATAATAATCGATTTCTATGTTTTTCAGTGGAATATTATTTGATTTTTGACTTCAACAAATTTTCATTTTATTTTAGACATAAGTGATTTTATGATTGAAAACGATGCAACTATGCGCTTAGTGTTGTAGTAGAGAGGCAGGATCTCAAAATGTTGTAGGCAGGATCTCAAAATGTTGTAGTAGAGAGTCAGGATCTCACAATGTTGTAGTAGATAGGCAGGATCTCAAAATGTTGTAGTAGAGATGGCAGGATCTCAAAATGTTGTAGTAGAGAGGCAGGATCTCAAAATCATTTTGTGAAAGAGAGGTACATCCACCCCAGATGGCTTGTACATAGTGTGTTACACCTGCCCAGGGTGGATGTATACATATATGTTTCCATAATCTATAAATGTTAACACTTTCTGTTATGTGTCTATACGGCAGACATTTGCAATTTAAGGGTAGGGGGAAGATGAATTAAAACATAAAACGGTAATTTTTCAACATAAAATATTCAATGACTACTCAAATTGAAGGCCTGTATGTGCACTACAAGATCAAATATGCCAACTAATTATGGATTCTATGTAATGGTCACAGGGGCTTGAAAGGTCAAGTGAGCCTGCAAACCCCCAAATTTCGGGCAGTTTTCACATTTTACACGTTACCACAATGTTATAATGTAAAATAAACCCTTTGTACACTTGATTCATACATTAGCCATATCAAGGAAGTTTTCGAAAAATAAGTGAACCTGATGGGGCGTTCAAACAGGCCATTTTTGTAAAATTGGGACACCAATTATAGACGAGTAAAGGAGACATTCCTACCACGGTAAGTATTCATCATCAGTAATAAATGACCACTCAACATGAAGGATGTCATGTCGTCAATAGATACAATATGCCATAAAAATATGGATTTGTTCTAAGGGTTTCTGGGGGATGACAGGACAACCCCATTTACACCTCATTCATACAGTGTTCATATCAAGGAATGTTTTGATTTTTAAAAAATAACTTGATATCGCCATTGGGTTCGAATAGTGGGGGGTTCCAAACAGGTCTTTCTCCCTACAATTGACAAACATGTTGATAGGTCGAGTATGGGTGGCGGAAGGAGATACTTCTATAAAACAGGAAGTATTCATCATAGAGTTGATAACATCACAGGCAACGTCTAACAGGCACTGGGAGTTATTAAACCTACCTTCAAATTGTGTCCATCTACTGTCAAAGAAAGAGGTTATCAAGTGAATATTCTTCTCCAATATGGCATCCACAACAAACCCAATTAAAGCACATTAAACAGATCATAGGTAATGCGGCCATATTTGTTGCCAACAAACCCTTCAATCCACATAAACCAGACAGGGTCTCTTCCATCATTTCATCTCTCCATTTCATTCGCACCAACGAGAGTGATTAATATAAGTAATAAATAAAATAAATAAAGCTTAAAAAAGAAAGAAAAAGAATTGGTTCCAGGCGGATGCATGGACGGACATCACCCAATCAATATATCTCCATGGGGTGGAGGGGGTGGGGTGGGGGTGGAGGGGGTGAGGGTGGAGGGGTGGGGGGTGTGGGGTGTGATGAAGAAGTGCTGTATCATCAGTCTGTTTGAATGAACTCGTGTTTACCTCGTAATTGTCCTTAAACTGTAGGTATGTTTAAAATCTATTCATATTTTAACAATGTAATAAATGTAATGTAAAGGACAAAAGCTCGAGCTATTACGATACTTCAATAGGTATGCTTTATGTAATACATCATCATTGCTGCTGCATGGGATGTAGGATGTATTAGCAACTTAACCCCTTCCTTCACAGAGATTCAGGTTAATATACAATTATATCTCCATACAAACGACAGCCATTTAGTTATCATGCAGTGGATAAGTAGTTGCCATATCTATCCCACCTCCATAGATATTACTGGGACATCACAGAGATTCAGGTTAATATACTATTATATCTCCATACAAACGACAGCCATTTAGCTATCATGCAGTGGATAAGTAGTCATTAAGGGTTAATGTATGTCGTATTGGTAATGGCATCAAGAGGTGCTCCTATGAGGGAAAGGGTAAATGTATGTCGTATTGGTAATGGCATCAAGAGGTGCTCCTATGAGGGAAAGGGTAAATGTATGTCGTATTGGTAATGGCATCAAGAGGTGCTCCTATGAGGGAAAGGGTTAAGCTATTACATTGTTGTATTGTAAGAAACCACACTATTATATACACTAATGATTCCAAATTCGTATTGACCCAAAATCAACACCACCATAAGACCATCTGTGCAGTAAATATACAATATGTTACATTATTAATAACCATAGAATATTGTTTGTAACTTGATGTCATTTGCTGGTCCAATATGGGCATGAGCTCTCCAGTATCGATGCTTAGCTCAGCCAATATGGAGCTAGCACGGCCAATATGGCATTTAAACGGCTTGTGTGAAAATGGTGAAATCTGATTGGTTGTTGGACCTCGGCCTGTATGAGATAGCCTGGCGCCATCTTGGAAACATAACCCATTTAATAACCTGACTCATTAAAATAATATGTGTTACTATTACTTGCTACTCTTGAAAATAATCAAATTTTCATGAACCCATTCAACACCAAGTAACTGACATGGACTGGTGCACCCATTCAACACCAAGTAACTGACATGGACTGGTGTACCCATTCAACACCAAGTAACTGACATGGACTGGTGTACCCATTCAACACCAAGTAACTGACATGGACTGGTGCACCCATTCAACACCAAGTAACTGACATGGACTGGTGTACCCATTCAACACCAAGTAACTGACATGGACTGGTGTACCCATTCAACACCAAGTAACTGACATGGACTGGTGTACCCATTCAACACCAAGTAACTGACATGGACTGGTGCACCCATTCAACACCAAGTAACTGACATGGACTGGTGTACCCATTCAACACCAAGTAACTGACATGGACTGGTGCACCCATTCAACACCAAGTAACTGACATGGACTGGTGCACCCATTCAACACCAAGTAACTGACATGGACTGGTGCACCCATTCAACACCAAGTAACTGACATGGACTGGTGCACCCATTCAACACCAAGTAACTGACATGGACTAGTGCACCCATTCAACACCAAGTAACTGACATGGACTGGTGCACCCATTCAACACCAAGTAACTGACATGGACTGGTGCATGGTATTCTTAGACCAATAAAATTAATATGAAAATTACATTTGGACCAGTTCATTTATCAAAATGGGTAATTTAGTGGTGTTAAAAGGGTTAAGTGACCTTGTTATTGGGATGAAGCCTTCAGTCTCGATCAAAAATGGCTTAATCCAAGGTCATTCTGAAATCATTTAATTAATAACATTATAAAATAGTAATATCATTAATAGTAAATCAGTGTTTCCACCATTTATCTGTCGTGGTTTTTATTTATGTGGATTAAGCATACAGGTGTGATAGCTCAGTGGTAGATTGGTAGGCATTCGCTTCAGGTGATAGTCATGAGGATTAGCCTTCATGAATTCGCTTCAGGTGATAGTCATGAGGATTAGCCTTCATGAATTCGCTTCAGGTGATAGTCATGAGGATTAGCCTTCATGAATTCGCTTCAGGTGATAGTCATGAGGATTAGCCTTCATGAATTCGCTACAGGTGATAGTCATGCGGATTAGCCTTCATGAATTCGCTACAGGTGTTAGTCATGCAGATTAGCCTTCATGAATTTAGGTAAAAAGGTCTCGCGATTGGTTTAATGTTATTTTTCCCACGGTCATTGTTTTATACGTTTATTTATCGTCGCAACGCCTCCTGAAGAGATTAGTCATTTTAGATTGTTGGAGGATAGTGCAATGATACAGACAGAGACCCATTCCAGAGTCTCCTCTGGTTCTTTTACGTGCACGATGTACAGCACCGACACGAGAACTCGGTTTAAAGTCCCATCTGAAAGACTGTTAATTTTATTATGGTCAGACAGGGGGATCGAACCTGCGATCCCTGAATTACCAGTCCAGCGTGTTACCACAGATCCGTCTGTGCACTGTCATTGAAGTACTGGTATAGCATTGAAGTACTGGTATAGCATTGAAGTACTGGTATAGCATTGAAGTACTGGTATAGCATTGAAGTACTGGTATAGCATTGAAGTACTGGTATAGCATTGAAGTACTGGTATAGCATTGAAGTACTTGTATAGCATTGAAGTACTGGTATAGCATTGAAGTACTGGTATAGCATTGAAGTACTGGTATAGCATTGAAGTACTGGTATAGCATTGAAGTACTGGTATAGCATTGAAGTACTGGTATAGCATTGAAGTACTGGTATAGCATTGAAGTACTGGTATAGCATTGAAGTACTGGTATAGCATTGAAGTACTGGTATAGCATTGAAGTACTGGTATAGCATTGAAGTACTGGTATAGCATTGAAGTACTGGTATAGCATTGAAGTACTGGTATAGCATTGAAGTACTGGTATAGCATTGAAGTACTGGTATAGCATTGAAGTACTGGTATAGCATTGAAGTACTGGTATAGCATTGAAGTACTGGTATAGCATGAAGTACTGGTATAGCATTGAAGTACTGGTATAGCATTGAAGTACTGGTATAGCATTGAAGTACTGGTATAGCATTGAAGTACTGGTATAGCATTGAAGTACTGGTATAGCATTGAGTACTGGTATAGCATTGAAGTACTGGTATAGCATTGAAGTACTGGTATAGCATTGAAGTACTGGTATAGCATTGAAGTACTGGTATAGCATTGAAGTACTGGTATAGCATTGAAGTACTGGTATAGCTTTGAAGTACTGGTATAGCATTGAAGTACTGGTATAGCATTGAAGTACTGGTATAGCATTGAAGTACTGGTATAGCATTGAAGTACTGGTATAGCATTGAAGTACTGGTATAGCATTGAAGTACTGGTATAGCATTGAAGTACTGGTATAGCATTGAAGTACTGGTATAGCATTGAAGTACTGGTATAGCATTGAAGTACTGGTATAGCATTGAAGTACTGGTATAGCATTGAAGTACTGGTATAGCATTGAAGTACTGGTATAGCATTGAAGTACTGGTATAGCATTGAAGTACTGGTATAGCATTGAAGTACTGGTATAGCATTGAAGTACTGGTATAGCATTGAAGTACTGGTATAGCATTGAAGTACTGGTATAGCATTGAAGTACTGGTATAGCATTGAAGTACTGGTATAGCATTGAAGTACTGGTATAGCATTGAAGTACTGGTATAGCATTGAAGTACTGGTATAGCATTGAAGTACTGGTATAGCATTGAAGTACTGGTATAGCATTGAAGTACTGGTATAGCATTGAAGTACTGGTATAGCTTGTTGGTTGGTTGTTGGTTGGTTGTTGGTTGGTTGTTGGTTGGTTGTTGGTTGGTTGTTGGTTGGTTGTTGGTTGGTTGTTGGTTGGTATAGCATTGAAGTACTGGTATAGCATTGAAGTACTGGTATAGCATTGGTATAGCTTTGAAGTACTGGTATAGCATTGAAGTACTGGTATAGCATTGAAGTACTGGTATAGCATTGAAGTACTGGTATAGCATTGAAGTACTGGTATAGCATTGAAGTACTGGTATAGCATTGAAGTACTGGTATAGCTTTTGTAGGAAACTAAAACAATATAAAATCACAATGTGACAAACCGGGTGAAATCACCATCTAGATGTAAATACTTTTTTCACTTCCGAGTTGGAAAATATTTCACATTTACAACTGTTACCAATGAAATGAAATGTTACACTTGTCAAATTTGAGTCACTGAAAAACAACTGATGATTTGGTCAGCAAATGATAATACAGTGAAACATGCAAAAACCGACAAACTGTATTAAGCAACCAGTTAGTAGATAACTGACCATTAGTTCAAGTTATAACCTGTATTAAGCAACCAGTTAGTATATAACTGACCATTAGTTCAAGTTATAACCTGTATTAAGCAACCAGTTAGTAGATAACTGACCATTAGTTCAAGTTATAACCTGTATTAAGTAACCAGTTAGTAGATAACTGACCATTAGTTCAAGTTATAACCTGTATTAAGCAATCAGTTAGTAGATAACTGACCATTAGTTCAAGTTATAACCTGTATTAAGCAACCAGTTAGTAGATAACTGACCATTAGTTCAAGTTATAACCTGTATTAAGCAACCAGTTAGTATATAACTGACCATTAGTTCAAGTTATAACCTGTATTAAGCAACCAGTTAGTAGATAACTGACCATTAGTTCAAGTTATAACCTGTATTAAGCAACCAGTTAGTAGATAACTGACCATTAGTTCAAGTTATAACCTGTATTAAGCAACCAGTTAGTAGATAACTGACCATTAGTTCAAGTTATAACCTGTATTAAGCAACCAGTTAGTAGATAACTGACCATTAGTTCAAGTTATAACCTGTATTAAGCAACCAGTTAGTAGATAACTGACCATTAGTTCAAGTTATAACCTGTATTAAGCAAACAGTTAGTAGATAACTGACCATTAGTTCAAGCTATAACCTGTATTAAGCAACCAGTTAGCAGATAACTGACCATTAGTTCAAGTTATGACCTGTATTAACTAAACAGTTAGTAGATAACTGACCATTAGTTCAAGTTATAACCTGTATTAAGCAAACAGTTAGTAGATAACTGACCATTAGTTCAAGTTATAACCTGTATTAAGCA
>CM026402.1:74294747-74344206 GCA_014843695.1 Archivesica marissinica | reverse complement strand
CATCAACGGACAGTGGACACATATACGGACAGTGCACACATATACAGACAGTAGACACATCTACAGACAGTGGACACATCTACAGACAGTGAAAACATATACAGACAGTGGACACATCCACAGACAGTGAATACATATACAGATAGTGGATAAATCTACGGACAGTGGACACATATACGGACAGTGAACACATCTACAGAGAGTAGACATATCTACAGACAGTGAATACATCTAGACAGTGGACACATATACAGAGAGTGAACACATCTACAGACAGTGGACACATCTACAGAGAGTGGAAACATATACAGACAGTGGAAACATATACAGAAAGTGGACACATCTACAGACAGTGGACACATCTACAGATAGTGGATACATCTACGTACAGTGGACACATATACGAGAGTGAACACATCTACAGAGAGTGGACACATCTACTGACAGTGAACACATCTACAGACAGTGGACACATATACAGACAGTGAACACATCTACAGACATGGACACATCTACAGACAGTGAACACATATACAGACAGTGAACTCATATACAGACAGTGAACACATCTACAGACAGTGGACACATATACAGACAGTGAACACATCTACAGAGAGTGGACACATCTACAGACAGTGGAAACATATACAGACAGTGAACACATCTACAGAGAGTGGAACATACGGACAATGGACACATATATAGACAGTGAACACATCTACAGAGTGGAACATCTACGGTGTGACAGTGGACACATATACGGACAGTGGACACATCTACAGAGAGTGGACACATATACAGACAGTGGACACATATACAGACAGTGGACACATATAGAGATAGTGGATACATATACGGACATTGAACACATATACAGAGTGTGGACACATATACAGACAGTGAACACATCTATAGACAGTGGACACATATGTAGAGAGTGAACATATCTACAGACAGTGGACACATCTACAGATAGTGGATTCATCTACGGACAGTGGACACATATACGGACAGTGGACACATATACAGATAGTGGATACATCTACGTACAGTGGACACATATACGGACAGTGGACACATCTACAGATAGTGGATACATCTACGGACAGTGGACACATATACGGACAGTGGACACATATAGAGAGAGTGGACATATATACAGACATTGAATACATATAGACAGTGGACACATATACAGACAGTGAACACATCTACAGACAGTGGACACATTGGTGTTCTACAGAGAGTGGAAACATCTACAGACAGTGGAAACATATACGGAAAGTGAACACATCTACAGACAGTGGACACATCTACAGATAGTGGATACATCTACGTACAGTGGACACATATACGGAGAGTGACACATCTACAGAGTGTGGACAAATATACTGACAGTGAACACTCTACAGACAGTTGACACATATACAGACATGGACACATCTACAGACAGTGACACATATACAGACAGTGAACTCATATACAGACAGTGAAACATCTACAGACAGTGGACACATATACAGACAGTGAACACATCTACAGACAGTGGACACATCTACAGACAGTGGACACATATACAGAGAGTGAACACATCTACAGAGAGTGGATACATTTACGGACAGTGGACACATATATGGACAGTGAACACATATACAGAGAGTGGATACATCTACGGACAGTGGACATATATACAGACAGTGGACACATCTACAGACAGTGGACACATATACAGACTGAACACATCTAGAGAGTGGGCACATATACAAACAGTGAACACATCTAGAGAGTGGACACATATACAGTCAGTGAACACATCTACAGTGGACACATATACAGAGAGTGAACAAATATACAGACAGTGGACACATCTACAGATAGTGGATTCATATACGGACAGTGGACACATATACAGACAGTGAACACATATACAGACAGTGAACACATCTACAGACAGTGGACACATCTACAGACAGTGGACACATCTACAGATAGTGGATACATCTACGGACAGTGGACACATATACGGACAGTGAACATATCTACAGACAGTGAACACATCTACAGACAGTAAACACATCTAGACAGTGGACATATATACAGACAGTGAACACATCTACAGACAGTGGACACATCTGCAGATAGTGGATACATCTACGGACAGTGGAACATATACGGACAGTGAACACATCTACAGACAGTGAACATATCTACAGACAGTGAACACATCTACAGACAGTGAACACATATACAGACAGTGAACACATCTACACAGTGGACACATATACAGACAGTGAACACATCTACAGACAGTGGACACATCTACAGACAGTGAACACATCTACAGACAATGGACACATCTACAGACAGTGAACAAATATACAGACAGTGAACACATCTACAGACAATGAACACATCTACAGACAGTGAACACATCTAGACAGTGGACACATATACAGACAGTGAACACATCTACAGACAGTGGACACATCTACAGACAGTGGACACATATACAGACAGTGAACACATCTACAGACAGTGAACACATCTACAGAGAGTGGACACATATACAGACAGTGAACACATCTACAGACAGTGGACACATATACAGACAGTGGACACATATACAGACAGTGAACACATCTACAGAGAGTGGACACATCTACAGAGAGTGGAACATCTACGAAGTGGACACATATACGACAGTGAACATATCTACAGACAGTGGACACATCTACAGACAGTGGACACATCTACAGATAGTGGATACATCTACGGACAGTGGACACATATACGGACAGTGAACACATCTACGGACAGTGGACATATCTACAGACAGTGAACACATCTACAGACAGTGAACACATCTAGACAGTGGACACATATACAGACAGTGAACACATCTACAGACAGTGGACACATCTACAGACAGTGGACACATCTACAGACAGTGGAAACATCTACAGACAGTGGACACATCTACAGACAGTGGACACATCTACAGACAGTGAACACATCTACAGACAGTGGACACATCTACAGATAGTGGATACATCTACGTACAGTGGACACATATACGGAGAGTGAACACATCTACAGAGAGTGGACACATCTACTGACAGTGAACACATCTACAGACAGTGGACACATATACAGACAGTGAACACATCTACAGACAATGGACACATCTACAGACAGTGAACACATATACAGACAGTGAACTCATATACAGACAGTGAACACATCTACAGACAGTGGACACATATACAGACAGTGAACACATCTACAGACAGTGGACACATCTACAGACAGTGGACACATATACAGACAGTGAACACATCTACAGAGAGTGGATACATTTACGGACAATGGACACATATATAGACAGTGAACACATCTACAGAGAGTGGATACATCTACGGACAGTGGACACATATACAGACAGTGGACACATCTACAGAGAGTGGACACATATACAGACAGTGAACACATCTACAGACAGTGGACACATCTACATATAGTGGATACATCTACGGACAGTGAACACATCTACAGAGTGTGAACACATCTACAGACAGTGAACACATCTATAGACAGTGGACACATATACAGAGAGTGAACACATCTACAGACAGTGGACACATCTACAGATAGTGGATTCATCTACGTACAGTGGACACATATACGGACAGTGAACACATATACAGACAGTGAACACATCTACAGACAGTGGACACATCTACAGACAGTGGACACATCTACAGATAGTGGATACATCTACGGACAGTGGACACATATACGGACAGTGAACACATCTACAGAGAGTAGACATATCTACAGACAGTGAACACATCTACAGACAATGAATACATCTAGACAGTGGACACATATACAGACAGTGAACACATCTACAGACAGTGGACACATCTACAGACAGTGGAAACATATACAGAAATTGAACACATCTACAGACAGTGGACACATCTACAGATAGTGGATACATCTACGTACAATGGACACATATACGGAGAGTGAACACATCTACAGAGAGTGGACACATCTACTGACAGTGAACACATCTACAGACAGTGGACACATATACAGACAGTCAACACATCTACAGACAATGGACACATCTACAGACAGTGAACACATATACAGACAGTGAACTCATATACAGACAGTGAACACATCTACAGACAGTGGGCACATATACAGACAGTGAACACATCTACAGACAGTGGACACATCTACAGACAGTGGACACATATACAGACAGTGAACACATCTACAGAGAGTGGATACATATACGGACAATGGACACATATATAGACAGCGAACACATCTACAGAGAGTAGATACATCTACGGACAGTGGACACATATACAGACAGTGGACACATCTACAGAGAGTGGACACATATACAGACAGTGAACACATCTACAGACAGTGGACACATCTACAGATAGTGCATACATCTACGGACAGTGAACACATCTACAGAGTGTGAACACATCTACAGACAGTGAACACATCTATAGACAGTGGACACATATACAGAGAGTGAACACATCTACAGACAGTGGACACATCTACAGATAGTGGATTCATCTACGGACAGTGGACACATATACGGACAGTGAACACATATACAGACAGTGAACACATCTACAGACAGTGGACACATCTACAGACAGTGGACACATCTACAGATAGTGGATATATCTACGGACAGTGGACACATATACGGACAGTGAACACATCTACAGAGAGTAGACATATCTACAGACAGTGGACACATATACAGACAATGAACACATCTACAGACAGTGGACACATCTACAGACAGTGAACACATCTACAGATAGTGGATACATCTACGGACAGTGGACACATATACGGACAGTGAACACATCTACAGACAGTGAACACATCTACCGACAGTGAACACATCTAGACAGTGGACACATATACAGACAGTGAACACATCTACAGACAGTGGACACATCTACAGACAGTGAAAACATCTACAGAGAGTGGACACATATACAGACAGTGAACACATCTACATACAATGGACACATATACAGAGAGTGAACACATATACAGAGAGTGGACACATCTACAGAGAGTGGACACATATACAGACAGTGAACACATCTACAGACAGTGGACACATCTACAGACAGTGGACACATATACAGACAGTGAACACATCTACAGAGAGTGGACACATCTACAGAGAGTGGATACATCTACGGACAGTGGACACATATACGGACAGAGAACACATCTACAGACGGTGAACACATCTATCGACAGTGAACACATCTAGAGAGTTGACACATATACAGACAGTGAACACATCTACAGAGAGTGGACACATATACAGATAGTGGATACATCTACAGAGAGTGGACACATATACAGACAGTGAACACATCTACAGACAGTGGACACATCTACAGACAGTGAAAACATCTATCGACAGTGAACATATCTAGACAGTGGACATATATACAGACAGTGAACACATCTACAGATAGTGGATACATCTACGGACAGTGGACACATATACGGACAGTGAACACATCTACAGACAGTGAACATATCTACCGACAGTGAACACATCTAGACAGTGGACACATATACAGACAGTGAACACATCTACAGAGAGTGGACACATATACAGATAGTGGATACATCTACAGAGAGTGGACACATATACAGAGAGTGAACACATCTACATACAATGGACACATCTACAGACAGTGAACAAATATACAGACAGTGAACACATCTACAGCTAATGAACACATCTACCGACAGTGAACACATATACAGACAATGGACACATATACAGACAGTGAACACATATACAGACAGTGGACACATCTACAGACAGTGGACACATATACAGAGAGTGAACACATCTACAGAGAGTGGAAACATCTACAGACAGTGGACACATATACAGACAGTGAACACATCTACAGACAGTGGACAAATCTACAGACAGTGGACACATATACAGACAGTGAACACATCTACAGAGAGTGGACACATCTACAGAGAGTGGATACATCTACGGACAGTGGACACATATACGGACAGAGAACACATCTACAGACAGTGAACACATCTATCGACAGTGAACACATCTAGAGAGTTGACACATATACAGACAGTGAACACATCTACAGACAGTGGACACATCTACAGACAGTGAACACATCTATCGACAGTGAACACATCTAGACAGTGGACACATATAATGACAGTGAACACATCTACAGATAGTGGAAACATCTACAGACAGTGGACACATCTACGGACAGTGGACACATCTACAGACAGTGAACACATATACAGACAGTGAACACATATACAGATAGTGGAAACATCTAGAGAGAGTGGACACATCTACGGACAGTGGACACCTATACAGACAGTGAACACATATACAGACAGTGGACACATCTACAGAGAGTGGACACATCTACAGATAGTGGATACATCTACGTACAGTGGACACATATACGGACAGTGAACACATCTACAGAGAGTGGACACATATAGAAACAGTGATCACATCTACAGAGAGTGGACACATATACAGACAGTGGACACATCTACTGACAGTGAACATATCTACAGACAGTGGACACATATACAGACAGTGAACACATATACAGAAAATGGACACATCTACAGAGAGTGAATAAATATACAGACAGTGAACACATATACAGACAGTGAACACATCTACAGACAGTGGACACATATACAGACAGTGAACACATCCACAGAGAGTGGACACATCTACATACAGTGGACACATACAGACAGTGAACACATCTACAGACAGTGGATACATCTACGGACAGTAGACACATATACAAACAGTGAACACATCTACAGACAGTGGATACATCTACGGACAGTGGACACATATACAGAAAGTGGACACATCTACAGACAGTGGACACATATACAGACAGTGAACACATCTACAGACAGTGGACACATCTACAGACAGTGGACACATATACAGAAAGTGAACACATCTACAGAGAGTGGACACATCTACAGAGAGTGGACACATATACAGACAGTGAACACATCTACAGAGAGTGGACACATCTGCTGATAGTGGATAAATCTACGGACAGTGGACACATCTATCGACAGTGAACACATCTAGACAGTGGACACATATACAGACAGTGAACACATCTAAAGACAGTGGACACATCTACAGATAGTGGATACATCTACGGACAGTGGACACATATACGGACAGTGAACACATCTACAGAGAGTGGACATATCTACAGAGAGTGAACACATCTACAGACAGTGAACACATCTAGATAGTGGACACATATACAGAGAGTAACACATCTACAGAGAGTGGACACATATATAGACAGTAAACACATCTACAGACAGTGAACACATCTAGAAAGTGGACACATATACAGACAGTGAACACATCTACATACAATGGACACATCTACTGACAGTGAACAAATATACAGAAAGTGAACACATCTACAGACAATGGACACATCTACAGAGAGTGAACACATCTAGACAGTGGACACATATACAGTCAGTGAACACATCTACAGACAATGGACACATCTACAGAGAGTGAACACATATACAGACAGTGAACACATCTACAGCCAGTGAACACATCTACAGAGAGTGGAAACATCTACAGACAGTGGACACATCTACGGACAGTGGACACATATACAGAAAGTGAACACATCAACAGACAGTGGACACATCTACAGATAGTGGATACATCTACTTACAGTGTACACATATACGTAGAATGAACACATCTACAGAGAGTGGACACATCTACTGACAGTGAACACATCAACAGACAGTGGACACATATACAGACAGTGAACACATCTACAGACAATGGACACATCTACAGACAGTGAACAAATATACAGACAGTGAACACATATACAGACAGTGAACACATCTACAGACAGTGGACACATATACAGACAGTGAACACATCTACAAACAGTGGACACATCTACAGACTGTGGACACATATACAGACATTGAACACATCTACAGACAGTGGATACATATACGGACAATGGACACATATACAGACAGTGAACACATCTACAGAGAGTGGATACATCTACGGACAGTGGACACATATACTGACAGTGGACACATTTACAGACAGTGGACACATATACAGATAGTGAACACATCTACAGACAGTGGACACATCTACAGATAGTGGATACATCTACTTACAGTGGACACATATACGGAGAATGAACACATCTACAGAGAGTGGACACATCTACTGACAGTGAACACATCAACAGACAGTGGACACATATACCGACAGTGAACACATCTACAGACAATGGACACATCTACAGACAGTGAACAAATATACAGACAGTGAACACATATACAGACAGTGAACACATCTACAGACAATGGACACATATACAGACAGTGAACACATCTACAGACAGTGGACACATCTACAGACAGTGGACACATATACAGACATTGAACACATCTACAGACAGTGGATACATATACGGACAATGGACACATATACAGACAGTGAATACATCTACAGAGAGTGGATACATCTACGGACAGTGGACACATATACTGACAGTGGACACATCTACAGACACTGGACACATATACAGACAGTGAACACATCTACAGACAGTGGACACATCTACAGATAGTGGATACATCTATGGACAGTGAACACATCTACAGAGTGTGAACACATCTACAGACAGTGGACACATATACAGACAGTGAACACATCTACATACAATGGACACATCTACAGAGAGTGAACAAATATACAGACAGTGAACACATCTACAGACAATGTACACATCTACAGAGAGTGAACACATCTAGACAGTGGACACTTATACAGTTAGTGAACACATCTACAATGGACACATCTACAGACAGTGAACAAATATACAGACAGTGAACACATCTACAGACAGTGACCACATATACAGACAGTGAACAAATATACAGCCAGTGGACACATATACAGACAGTGAACTCATCTACAGACAGTGGACACATCTACAGACAGCGGACACATCTACGGACAGTGGACACATATACAGACAGTGAACACATCTACAGAGAGTGGAGAAATCTACAGAGAGTGAACACATCTACAGACAGTGGACACATATACAGAGAGTGAACACATCTACAGACAATGGTCACATCTACAGAGAGTGAACAAATATACAGAGAGTGAACACATATACAGACAGTGAACACATATACAGACAGTGAACACATACACCGACATTGAACACATCTACTGACAGTGAACATATCTACAGAGAGTGAACACATCTACCGACAGTGAACACATCTACAGAAATTGAACAATTCTACAGACAATGAACACATCTACAGAGAGTGAACAGATATATAGACAGTGAACATATCTACAGACAGTGAACAAATATACAGAGAGTGGCCACATCTACAGACAGTGCACACATATACAGACAGTGCACACATCTAGACAGTGGACAAATATACAGACAGTGAACACATCTACAGACAGTGGACACATCTACAGACAGTGAACACATCTACAGAGAGTGGACACATATACAGACAGTGAACACATCTACATACAATGGACACATCTACAGACAGTGAACAAATATACAGACAGTGAAAAAATCTACAGACAATGAACACATCTACAGACAGTGAACACATCTAGACAGTGGACACATATACAGTCAGTGAACACATCTACAATGGACACATCTACAGACAGTGAACATATTACAGACAGTGAACACATCTACAGACAGTGAACAATATATAGACAGTGAACATATCTACAGACAGTGAACAAATATACAGAGAGTGGCCACATCTACAGACAGAGGACACATCTACAGAGAGTGAACACATATACAGACAATGGACACATCTACAGACAGTGAACACATATACAGACAGTGAACACATACACCGACAGTGAACACATCTACAGACAGTGAACATATCTACAGACAGTGAACATATCTACAGACAGTGAACACATCTACCGACAGTGAACACATCTACAGCCAGTGAAAACATCTACAGACAGTGAACACCTCTACAGACAGTGAACACATCTACAGATAGTGGATACATCTACGGACAGTGGACACATATACGGACAGTGAACACATCTACAGACAGTGGACATATCTACAGACAGTGAACACACATCTAGACAGTGGACACATGTACAGACAGTGAACACATCTACAGACAGTGGACACATCTACAGATAATGGATACATCTACGGACAGTGGACACATATACGGACAGTGAACACATCTACAGACAGTGGACCTATCTACAGACAATGAACACATCTACAGACAGTGAACAAATATACAGACAGTGAACACATATACATCCAGTGGACACATATACAGACAGTGAACACATCTACGGACAGTGGACACATATACAGAGAGTGAACACATCTACAGACAGTGGACACATCTACAGATAGTGGATACATCTACGGACAGTGGACACATATACGGACAGTGAACACATCTACAGAGAGTGGACACATCTACAGAAGTGAACACATCTACAGAGAGTGGACAAATATAAAGACAGTGAACACATATACAGAGAGTGAACACATATACAGAGAGTGAACATATCTACAGAGAGTGAACACATCTACCGACAGTGAACACATCTACAGACAGTGAACACATCTATAGACAGTGAACACATCGACAGACAGTGAACAGATCTATAGTCAGTGAACATATCTACAGAGAGTGAAAAAATCTACAGAGAGTGGCCACATCTACAGACAGTTAACACGTATAAAGACAGTGGACATATCTACAGACAGTGAACACATATACAGACAGTGAACAAAACTACAGACAGTGAACACATCTACCGACAGTGACCACATATACAGACAGTGCACACATATACAGACAGTAGACACATCTACAGACAGTGGACACATCCACAGACAGTTAACACGTATAAAGACAGTGGACATATCTACAGACAGTGAACACATATACAGACAGTGAACAAAACTACAGACAGTGAACACATCTACCGACAGTGACCACATATACAGACAGTGAACACATCTACAGACAATGAACACATCTACAGACAGTGAACACATCTACCGAAAGTGAACACATATACAGACATTGAACACATCTACCGACAGTGACCACATCTACAGAGAGTGAACATATATACAGACAATGAACACATCTATAGACAGTGAACACATCTACCGACAGTGAACACCTCTACAAACAGTGAACACATCTACCGACAGTGAACACATTTACAGACAGTGAACACATCTACATGATAGTGAACACATATACAGAGAGTGGACACATATACAGACAGTGAACACATATACAGACAGTGAACACATCTACAGACAGTGAACACATCTACAGACAGTGAACACATCTAGACAGTGGACACATATACAGACAGTGAACACATCTACAGACAGTGGACACATCTACAGATAGTGGATACATATACGGACAGTGGACACATATACGGACAGTGAACACATCTACAGACAGTGAACACACATGCAGACAGTGAACACATCTACAGCCAGTGGACACATATACAGACAGTGAACACATCTACAGACAGTGGACACATCTACAGACAGTGGACACATCTACGGACAGTGAACACATCTACAGACAGTGGACACATCTACAGATAGTGGATACATCTACGTACAGTGGACACATATACGGACAGTGAACACATCTACAGAGAGTGGACACATCTACAGACAGTGGACACATATACAGACAGTGGACACATATAGAGACAGTGAACACATATACAGACATTGAACACATATACAGACAGTGGACACATATACAGACAGTGAACACATCTACAGACAGTGGACACATATACAGACAGTGACCATATCTACAGACAGTGGACACATCTACAGACAGTGGACACATCTACGGACAGTGAACACATCTACAGACAGTGGACACATCTACAGATAGTGGATACATCTACGTACAGTGGACACATATACGGACAGTGAACACATCTACAGAGAGTGGACAAATATACAGACAGTCAACACATCTACAGACAGTGGACACATATACAGAGAGTGAACACATCTACAGACAATGGACACATCTACAGAGAGTGAACAAATATACAGAGAGTGAACACATATACAGACAGTGAACACATCTACAGCCAGTGGACACATATACAGACAGTGAACACATCTACACACAGTGGAAACATCTACAGACAGTGAACACATCTACAGACAGTGGACACATCTACAGATAGTGGATACATCTACGTACAGTGGACACATCTACGGACAGTGAACACATCTACAGACAGTGGACACATCTACAGATAGTGGATTCATCTACGTACAGTGGACACATCTACGGACAGTGAACACATCTACAGACAGTGGACACATCTACAGATAGTGGATACATCTACGTACAGTGGACACATATACGGACAGTGAACACATCTACAGAGAGTGGACACATCTACAGACAGTCAACACATCTACAGACAGTGGACACATATACAGAGAGTGAACACATATACAGACAGTGAACACATCTACAGACAGTGAACACATCCAGACAGTGGACACATATACAGACAGTGAACACAACTACAGATAGTGAACACATCTACAGACAGTGAACACATCTAGACAGTGGACACATATACAGACAGTGAACACATCTACAGACAGTGGACACATCTACAGATAGTAGATACATCTACGGACAGTGGACATATCTACAGACAGTGAACACATCTACAGACAGTGAAAACATCTAGACAGTGGACACATATACAGACAGTGAACACATCTACAGACAGTGGACACATCTACCGATAGTGGATACATCTACGGAAAGTGGACACATATACGGACAGTGAACACATCTACAGACAGTGGACATATCTACAGACAGTGAACACATCTACAGACAGTGAACACATCTAGACGAAGGACACATCTACAGAGAGTAAACACATCTACAGACAGTGAACACATTTACATACAATGGACACATCTACAGACAGTGAACAAATATACAGACAGTGAACACATCTACAGACAATGGACACATCTACAGAGAGTGAACACATCTAGAGAGTGGACACATATACAGTCAGTGAACACATCTACAGACAATGGACACATCTACAGACAGTGAACAAATATACAGACAGTGAACACATCTAGACAGTGGACACATATACAGACAGTGGACACATCTACATAGAGTAAACACATCTACAGACAGTGAACACATCTACATACAATGGACACATCTACAGACAGTGAACAAATATACAGAAAGTGAACACATCTACAGACAATGGACACATCTACAGAGAGTGAACACATCTAGACAGTGGACACATATACAGTCAGTGAACACATATACAGACAATGGACACATCTACAGACAGTGAACACATATACAGAGAGTGAACACATCTACAGCAAGTGGACATATATACAGACAGTGAACACATCTACAGACAGTGGACACATCTACAGAGAGTGGATACATCTACGTAGAGTGGACACATATACGGACAGTGAACACATCTACAGAGAGTGAACACATCTACAGACAGTGAACACATCTACATCTACAGACCGTGGACACATATACAGACAGTGAACACATCTACAGACAATGGACACATCTACAGACAGTGAACACATCTACAGCCAGTGAAAACATCTACAGACAGTGAACACCTCTACAGACAGTGAACACATCTACAGATAGTGGATACATCTACGGACAGTGGACACATATACGGACAGTGACCACATCTACAGACAGTGGACATATCTACAGACAGTGAACACACATCTAGACAGTGGACACATGTACAGACAGTGAACACATCTACAGACAGTGGACACATCTACAGATAGTGGATACATCTACGGACAGTGGACACATATACGGACAGTGAACACATCTACAGAGAGTGGACACATCTACAGAAGTGAACACATCTACAGAGAGTGGACAAATATAAAGACAGTGAACACATATACAGACAGTGAACACATATACAGACAGTGAACATATCTACAGACAGTGAACACATCTACCGACAGTGAACACATCTACAGACAGTGAACACATCTATAGACAGTGAACACATCGACAGACAGTGAACAGATCTATAGTCAGTGAACATATCTACAGAGAGTGAAAAAATCTACAGAGAGTGGCCACATCTACAGACAGTGCACACATATACAGACAGTAGACACATCTACAGACAGTGGACACATCCACAGACAGTTAACACGTATAAAGACAGTGGACATATCTACAGACAGTGAACACATATACAGACAGTGAACAAAACTACAGACAGTGAACACATCTACCGACAGTGACCACATCTACAGACAGTGAACACATCTACAGACAATGAACACATCTACAGACAGTGAACACATCTACCGAAAGTGAACACATATACAGACATTGAACACATCTACCGACAGTGACCACATCTACAGAGAGTGAACATATATACAGACAATGAACACATCTATAGACAGTGAACACATCTACCGACAGTGAACACCTCTACAAACAGTGAACACATCTACCGACAGTGAACACATTTACAGACAGTGAACACATCTACATGATAGTGAACACATATACAGAGAGTGGACACATATACAGACAGTGAACACATATACAGACAGTGAACACATCTACAGACAGTGAACACATCTACAGACAGTGAACACATCTAGACAGTGGACACATATACAGACAGTGAACACATCTACAGACAGTGGACACATCTACAGATAGTGGATACATATACGGACAGTGGACACATATACGGACAGTGAACACATCTACAGACAGTGAACACACATGCAGACAGTGAACACATCTACAGCCAGTGGACACATATACAGACAGTGAACACATCTACAGACAGTGGACACATCTACAGACAGTGGACACATCTACGGACAGTGAACACATCTACAGACAGTGGACACATCTACAGATAGTGGATACATCTACGTACAGTGGACACATATACGGACAGTGAACACATCTACAGAGAGTGGACACATCTACAGACAGTGGACACATATACAGACAGTGGACACATATAGAGACAGTGAACACATATACAGACATTGAACACATATACAGACAGTGGACACATATACAGACAGTGAACACATCTACAGACAGTGGACACATATACAGACAGTGACCATATCTACAGACAGTGGACACATCTACAGACAGTGGACACATCTACGGACAGTGAACACATCTACAGACAGTGGACACATCTACAGATAGTGGATACATCTACGTACAGTGGACACATATACGGACAGTGAACACATCTACAGAGAGTGGACAAATATACAGACAGTCAACACATCTACAGACAGTGGACACATATACAGAGAGTGAACACATCTACAGACAATGGACACATCTACAGAGAGTGAACAAATATACAGAGAGTGAACACATATACAGACAGTGAACACATCTACAGCCAGTGGACACATATACAGACAGTGAACACATCTACACACAGTGGAAACATCTACAGACAGTGAACACATCTACAGACAGTGGACACATCTACAGATAGTGGATACATCTACGTACAGTGGACACATCTACGGACAGTGAACACATCTACAGACAGTGGACACATCTACAGATAGTGGATACATCTACGTACAGTGGAC
Organism: Archivesica marissinica; assembly: GCA_014843695.1. Lineage (NCBI taxonomy): Eukaryota > Metazoa > Mollusca > Bivalvia > Venerida > Vesicomyidae > Archivesica > Archivesica marissinica. Next base: position 74,328,310 of record CM026402.1, on the reverse strand, counting down.
ACATCTACGGACAGTGAACACATCTACAGACAGTGGACACATCTACAGATAGTGGATACATCTACGTACAGTGGACACATATACGGACAGTGACACATCTACAGACAGTGGACACATCTACAGACAGTCAACACATCTACAGACAGTGGACACATATACAGAGAGTGAACACATATACAGACAGTGAACACATCTACAGACAGTGAACACATCCAGACAGTGGACACATATGGTGCTACGGATAGTGAACACATCTACAGACAGTGAACACATCTAGACAGTGGACACATATACAGACAGTGAACACATCTACAGACAGTGGACACATCTACAGATAGTGGATACATCTACAGACAGTGGACACATCTACAGACAGTGAACACATCTAGACAGTGGACACATATACAGACAGTGAACACATCTACAGACAGTGGACACATCTACAGATAGTGGATACATCTACGGACAGTGGACACATATACGGACAGTGGACACATCTACAGACAGTGGACACATCTACAGACAGTGAACACATCTACACAGTGGACACATCTACAGACAGTGAACACATCTACAGACAGTGGACACATCTACAGAGAGTAAACACATCTACAGACAGTGAACACATCTACATACAATGGACACATCTACAGACAGTGAACAAATATACAGACAGTGAACACATCTACAGACAATGGACACATCTACAGAGAGTGAACACATCTAGACAGTGGACACATCTACAGACAGTGAACACATCTACAGACAGTGAACACATCTACAGACAGTGAACACATCTACAGACAGTGAACACATCTACGACAGTGACATTACAGAGTCACATCTACAGAAGTGACACATTACAGACAGTGGACACATCTACAGACAGTGGACACATTACAGACAGTGACACATTAGACAGTGACACATCTAGACAGTGGAACATTACAGACATGGACACATCTACAGACAGTGAACAATTACAGAAGTGAACACATCTACAGACAATGGACACATCTACAGAGAGTGAACACATCTAGACAGTGGACACATATACAGTCAGTGAACACATATACAGACAATGGACACATCTACAGACAGTGAACACATATACAGAGAGTGAACACATCTACAGCAAGTGGACATATATACAGACAGTGAACACATCTACAGACAGTGGACACATCTACAGAGAGTGGATACATCTACGTAGAGTGGACACATATACGGACAGTGAACACATCTACAGAGAGTGAACACATCTACAGACAGTGAACACATCTACATCTACAGACCGTGGACACATATACAGACAGTGAACACATCTACAGACAATGGACACATCTACAGACAGTGAACACATCTACAGCCAGTGAAAACATCTACAGACAGTGAACACCTCTACAGACAGTGAACACATCTACAGATAGTGGATACATCTACGGACAGTGGACACATATACGGACAGTGACCACATCTACAGACAGTGGACATATCTACAGACAGTGAACACACATCTAGACAGTGGACACATGTACAGACAGTGAACACATCTACAGACAGTGGACACATCTACAGATAATGGATACATCTACGGACAGTGGACACATATACGGACAGTGAACACATCTACAGACAGTGGACCTATCTACAGACAATGAACACATCTACAGACAGTGAACAAATATACAGACAGTGAACACATATACATCCAGTGGACACATATACAGACAGTGAACACATCTACGGACAGTGGACACATATACAGAGAGTGAACACATCTACAGACAGTGGACACATCTACAGATAGTGGATACATCTACGGACGGTGGACACATATACGGACAGTGAACACATCTACAGAGAGTGGACACATCTACAGAAGTGAACACATCTACAGAGAGTGGACAAATATAAAGACAGTGAACACATATACAGACAGTGAACACATATACAGACAGTGAACTCATACACCGACAGTGAATACATCTACAGACAGTGACCATATCTACAGACAGTGAACACATCTACCGACAGTGAACACATCTACAGACAGTGAACACATCTATAGACAGTGAACACATCGACAGACAGTGAACAGATCTATAGACAGTGAACATATCTACAGAGAGTGAACAAATCTACAGAGAGTGGCCACATCTACAGACAGTGCACACATATACAGACAGTAGACACATCTACAGACAGTGGACACATCCACAGACAGTTAACACGTATAAAGACAGTGGACATATCTACAGACAGTGAACACATATACAGACAGTGAACAAAACTACAGACAGTGAACACATCTACCGACAGTGACCACATCTACAGACAGTGAACACATCTACAGACAATGAACACATCTACAGACAGTGAACACATCTACCGAAAGTGAACACATATACAGACATTGAACACATCTACCGACAGTGACCACATCTACAGAGAGTGAACATATATACAGACAATGAACACATCTATAGACAGTGAACACATCTACCGACAGTGAACACCTCTACAAACAGTGAACACATCTACCGACAGTGAACACATTTACAGACAGTGAACACATCTACATGATAGTGAACACATATACAGACAGTGGACACATATACAGACAGTGAACACATATACAGACAGTGAACACATCTACAGACAGTGAACACATCTACAGACAGTGAACACATCTAGACAATAGGACACATATACAGAGAGTGAACACATCTACAGACAGTGGACACATCTACAGATAGTGGATACATATACGGACAGTGGACACATATACGGACAGTGAACACATCTACAGACAGTGAACACACATACAGACAGTGAACACATCTACAGACAGTGAATACATCTACAGACAGTGGACACATCTACAGACAGTGGACACATATACGGACAGTGAACACATCTACAGAGAGTGGACACATCTACAGACAGTGGACACATATACAGACAGTGGACACATATACAGACAGTGAACACATATACAGACATTGAACACATATACAGAGAGTGGACACATATACAGACAGTGAACACATCTACAGACAGTGGACACATATACAGACAGTGAACATATCTACAGACAGTGGACACATCTACAGACAGTGGACACATCTACGGACAGTGAACACATCTACAGACAGTGGACACATCTACAGATAGTGGATACATCTACGTACAGTGGACACATATACGGACAGTGAACACATCTACAGAGAGTGGACAAATATACAGACAGTCAACACATCTACAGACAGTGGACACATATACAGAGAGTGAACACATCTACAGACAATGGACACATCTACAGACAGTGAACAAATATACAGAGAGTGAACACATATACAGACAGTGAACACATCTACAGCCAGTGGACACATATACAGACAGTGAACACATCTACACACAGTGGAAACATCTACAGACAGTGAACACATCTACAGACAGTGGACACATCTACAGATAGTGGATACATCTACGTACAGTGGACACATCTTACGGACAGTGAACACATCTACAGACAGTGGACACATCTACAGATAGTGGATACATCTACGTACAGTGGACACATCTACGGACAGTGAACACATCTACAGACAGTGGACACATCTACAGATAGTGGATACATCTACGTACAGTGGACACATATACGGACAGTGAACACATCTACAGAGAGTGGACACATCTACAGACAGTGAACACATCTACAGACAGTGGACACATATACAGAGAGTGAACACATATACAGACAGTGAACACATCTACAGACAGTGAACACATCCAGACAGTGGACACATATACAGACAGTGAACACAACTACAGATAGTGAACACATCTACAGACAGTGAACACATCTAGACAGTGGACACATATACAGACAGTGAACACATCTACAGAGAGTGGACACATCTACAGATAGTAGATACATCTACGGACAGTGGACACATCTACAGACAGTGAACACATCTACAGACAGTGAAAACATCTAGACAGTGGACACATATACAGACAGTGAACACATCTACAGACAGTGGACACATCTACCGATAGTGGATACATCTACGGAAAGTGGACACATATACGGACAGTGAACACATCTACAGACAGTGGACATATCTACAGACAGTGAACACATCTAGACGAAGGAAACATCTACAGAGAGTAAACACATCTACAGACAGTGAACACATTTACATACAATGGACACATCTACAGACAGTGAACAAATATACAGACAGTGAACACATCTACAGACAATGGACACATCTACAGACAGTGAACAAATATACAGACAGTGAACACATCTAGAGAGTGGACACATATACAGACAGTGGACACATCTACATAGAGTAAACACATCTACAGACTGTGAACACATCTACATACAATGGACACATCTACAGACAGTGAACAAATATACAGAAAGTGAACACATTTACAGACAATGGACACATCTACAGAGAGTGAACACATCTAGACAGTGGACACATATACAGTCAGTGAACACATATACAGACAATGGACACATCTACAGACAGTGAACACATATACAGAGAGTGAACACATCTACAGCAAGTGGACATATATACAGACAGTGAACACATCTACAGACAGTGGACACATCTACAGAGAGTGGATACATCTACGTAGAGTGGACACATATACGGACAGTGAACACATCTACAGAGAGTGAACACATCTACAGACAGTGAACACATCTACATCTACAGACCGTGGACACATATACAGACAGTGAACACATCTACAGACAATGGACACATCTACAGACAGTGAACAAATATACAGACAGTGAACACATCTACAGACAGTGAACACATATACAGACAGTGAACACATCTACAGCCAGTGGACACATATACAGACAGTGAACACATATACGGACAGTGGACAAATCTACAGACAGTGGCCACATCTACGGACAGTGGACACATATACAGACAGTGAACACATCTACAGACAGTGGACACATCTACACATCTACAGATAGTGGATACATCTACGTACAGTGGACACATATACGGACAGTGAACACATCTACAGAGAGTGGACACATCTACAGACAGTGAACAAATCTACATCTACAGACCGTGGACACATATACAGAGAGTGAACACATCTACAGACAATGGACACATATACAGACAGTGAACAAATATACAGACAGTGAACACATATACAGACAGTGAACACATCTACAGACAGTGGACACATCTACAGATAGTGGATACATCTACGGACAGTGGACACATATACGGAGAGTGAACACATCTACAGACAGTGAACACATCTACAGACAGTGAATACATCTAGACATTGGACAAATATACAGAGAGTGAACACATATACAGACAGTGGACACATCTACAGATAGTGGATACATCTACGTAGAGTGGACACATATAGGGACAGTGAACACATCTACAGAGAGTGGACACATCTACTGACAGTCAACACATCTACAGACAGTGGACACATATACAGAGAGTGAACACATCTACAGACAATGGACACATCTACAGACAGTGAACAAATATACAGAAAGTGAACACATATACAGAGAGCGAACACATCTACAGCCATTGGACACATATACAGACAGTGAACACATCTACAGAGAGTGGACACATCTACACACAGTGGACACATCTACGGACAGTGAACACATCTACAGACAGTGGACACATCTACATATAGTTGATACATCTACGTACAGTGGACACATATACGGACATTGAACACATCTACAGAGAGTAGACACATCTACAGACAGTCAACACATCCAGACAGTGGACACATATACAGACAGTGAACACATCTACAGATAGTGAACACATCTACAGACAGTGAACACATCTAGACAGTGGACACATATACAGACAGTGAACACATATACAGACAGTGAACACATCTACAGATAGTGGACACATATACAGACAGTGAACACATCTACAGACAGTGGACACATCTACAGACAGTGGACACATATACAGAGAGTGAACACATCTACAGACAGTGGACACATCTACAGATAGTGGATAGATCTACGGACAGTGGACACATATACGGACAGTGAACACATCTACAGACAGTGAACACATCTACAGACAGTGAACACATCCAGACAGTGGACACATATACAGACAGTGAACACAACTACAGATAGTGAACACATCTACAGACAGTGAACACATCTAGACAGTGGACACATATACAGACAGTGAACACATCTACAGACAGTGGACACATCTACAGATAGTAGATACATCTACGGACAGTGGACACATCTACAGACAGTGAACACATCTACAGACAGTGAAAACATCTAGACAGTGGACACATATACAGACAGTGAACACATCTACAGACAGTGGACACATCTACCGATAGTGGATACATCTACGGAAAGTGGACACATATACGGACAGTGAACACATCTACAGACAGTGGACATATCTACAGACAGTGAACACATCTACAGACAGTGAACACATCTAGACAAAGGACACATCTACAGAGAGTAAACACATCTACAGACAGTGAACACATTTACATACAATGGACACATCTACAGACAGTGAACAAATATACAGACAGTGAACACATCTACAGACAATGGACACATCTACAGACAGTGAACAAATATACAGACAGTGAACACATCTAGACAGTGGACACATATACAGACAGTGGACACATCTACATAGAGTAAACACATCTACAGACAGTGAACACATCTACATACAATGGACACATCTACAGACAGTGAACAAATATACAGAAAGTGAACACATCTACAGACAATGGACCCATCTACAGAGAGTGAACACATCTAGACAGTGGACACATATACAGTCAGTGAACACATATACAGACAATGGACACATCTACAGACAGTGAACAAATATACAGATAGTGAACACATCTACAGACAGTGAACACATATACAGAGAGTGAACACATCTACAGCAAGTGGACACATATACAGACAGTGAACACATCTACAGACAGTGGACACATCTACACATCTACAGATAGTGGATACATCTACGTACAGTGGACACATATACGGACAGTGAACACATCTACAGAGAGTGAACACATCTACAGACAGTGAACACATCTACATCTACAGACCGTGGACACATATACAGACAGTGAACACATCTACAGACAATGGACACATATACAGATAGTGAACAAATATACAGACAGTGAACACATCTACAGACAGTGGACACATCTACAGATAGTGGATACATCTACGGACAGTGGACACATATACGGAGAGGGAACACATCTACAGACAGTGAACACATCTACAGACAGTGAACATATCTAGACATTGGACAAATATACAGACAGTGAACACATGTACAGACAGTGGACACATCTACAGATAGTGGATACATTTACGTACAGTGGACACATATACGGACAGTGAACACATCTTCAGAGATTGGACACATCTACAGACAGTCAACACATCTACAGACAGTGGACACATATACAGAGAGTGAATACATCTACAGACAATGGACACATCTACAGAGAGTGAACAAATATACAGACAGTGAACACATATACAGACAGTGAACACATCTACAGCCAGTGGACACATATACAGACAGTGAACACATCTACAGACAGTGGACACATCTACAGACAGTGGACACATCTACGGACAGTGAACACATCTACAGACAGTGGACACATCTACAGATAGTGGATACATCTACGTACAGTGGACACATATACGGACAGTGAACACATCTACAGAGAGTGGACACATCTACAGACAGTCAACACATCTACAGACAGTGGACACATATACAGAGAGTGAATACATCTACAGACAATGGACACATCTACAGACAGTGAACAAATATACAGACAGTGAACACATATACAGACAGTGAACACATCTACAGACAGTGGAACATATACAGACAGTGAACACATCTACAGACAGTGAACACATTACAGACAGTGGACACATCTACGACAGTGAACACATCTACAGACAGTGAACACATCTACAGACAGTGGACACATCTACAGACAGTGAACACATCTACAGACAGTGAACACATCTACAGACAGTGAACACATCTACAGACAGTGAACACATCTACAGACAGTGGACACATCTACAGACAGTGAACACATCTACAGACAGTGGACACATCTACAGACAGTGGACACATCTACAGACAGTGGACACATATACAGACAGTGGACACATCTACAGACAGTGGACACATATACAGACAGTGAACACATCTACAGACAGTGAACACATCTACGACAGTGAACATCTAGACATGGACAATTACAGACAGTGAACACATCTAGACAGTGGACACATATACAGACAGTGAACACATCTACAGACAGTGGACACATCTACAGACAGTGGACACATATACAGACAGTGAACACATCTACAGACAGTGGACACATCTACAGACAGTGAACACATCTAGACAGTGAACACATATACAGACAGTGACACATGAGTGGACACATCTACAGACAGTGGACACATCTACGGACAGTGGACACATCTACAGACAGTGAACACATCTACAGACAGTGAACACATCTAGACAGTGGACACATATACAGACAGTGAACACATCTACAGACAGTGGACACATCTACAGATAGTGGATACATCTACGGACAGTGGACACATATACGGACAGTGAACATATCTACAGACAGTGAACACATCTACAGACAGTGAACACATCTAGACATTGGACACATATACAGACAGTGAACACATCTAGACAGTGGACACATATACAGTCAGTGAACACATCTACAGACAATGGACACATCTACAGACAGTGAACACATCTACAGCCAGTGGACACATATACAGACTGTGAACACATATACGGACAGTGGACAAATCTACAGACAGTGGACACATCTACGGACAGTGGACACATATACAGCCAGTGGACACATATACAGACAGTGAACACATCTACAGACAGTGGACACATCTACAGACAGTGGACACATCTACGGACAGTGAACACATCTACAGACAGTGGACACATCTACAGATAGTGGATACATCTACGTACAGTGGACACATATACGGACAGTGAACACATCTACAGAGAGTGGACACATCTACAGACAGTCAACACATCTACAGACAGTGGACACATATACAGAGAGTGAACACATATACAGACAATGGACACATCTACAGACAGTGAACAAATATACAGAGAGTGAACACATATACAGAGAGTGAACACATCTACAGACAGTGGACACATATACAGACAGTGAACACATCTATAGACAGTGAACACATCTACAGACAGTGAATACATCTAGACATTGGACATATATACAGACAGTGAACACATATACAGACAGTGGACACATCTACAGACAGTGAACACATCTACAGAGAGTGGACACATATACAGACAGAAAACACATCAACAGACAGTGGACACATCTACAGACAGTGGACACATATACAGACAGTGAACACATCTACAGACAGTGGACACATCTACAGATAGTGGATACATCTACGGACAGTGGACACATATACGGACAGTGAACACATCTACAGACAGTGAACACATCTACAGACAGTGAACACATCTAGACATTGGACACATATACAGACAGTGAACACATCTACAGACAGTGGACACATCTACAGATAGTGGATACATCTACGGACAGTGGACACATATACGGACAGTGAACATATCTACAGACAGTGAACACATCTACAGACAGTGAACACATCTAGACATTGGACACATATACAGACAGTGAACACATCTAGACAGTGGACACATATACAGTCAGTGAACACATCTACAGACAATGGACACATCTACAGACAGTGAACACATCTACAGCCAGTGGACACATATACAGACAGTGAACACATATACGGACAGTGGACAAATCTACAGACAGTGGACACATCTACGGACAGTGGACACATATACAGACAGTGAACACATCTACAGACAGTGGACACATCTACACATCTACAGATATTGGATACATCTAAGTACAGTGGACACATAGACGGACAGTGAACACATCTACAGAGAGTGGACACATCTACAGACAGTGAACAAATCTACATCTACAGACCGTGGACACATATACAGAGAGTGAACACATCTACAGACAATGGACACATCTACAGATAGTGAACAAATATACAGACAGTGAACACATATACAGACAGTGAACACATCTACAGAAAGTGGACACATCTACAGATAGTGGATACATCTACGGACAGTGGACACATCTACAGACAGTGAACACATCTACAGACAGTGAAAACTTCTAGACAGTGGACACATATACAGAGAGTGAACACATCTACAGAGAGTGGACACATCTACCGATAGTGGATACATCTACGGACAGTGGACACATATACGGACAGTGAACACATATACAGACAGTGGACATATCTACAGACAGTGAACACATCTACAGACAGTGAACACATCTAGACAGTAAACACATCTACAGACAGTGAAGACATCTACATACAATGGACACATCTACAGACATTGAACAAATATACAGACAGTGAACACATCTACAGACAATGGACACATCTACAGAGAGTGAACACATCTAGACAGTGGACACATATACAGTCAGTGAACACATCTACAGACAATGGACACATCTACAGACAGTGAACAAATATACAGACAGTGAACACATCTAGACAGTGGACACATATGCAGACAGTGGACACATCTACATAAAATGGACACATATACAGAGAGTGAACAAATATACAGACAGTGAACACATCTACAGACAATGGAGACATCTACAGAGAGTGAACACATCTAGACAGTGGACACATATACAGTCAGTGAACACATATACAGACAATGGACACATCTACAGACAGTGAACACATATACAGACAGTGAACACATCTACAGACAGTGAACACATATACAGAGAGTGAACACATCTACAGACAGTGGACACATATACAGACAGTGAACACATCTACAGACAGTGGACACATCTACACATCTACAGATAGTGGATACATCTACGTACAGTGAACACATCTACAGAGAGTGATCACATCTACAGACAGTGAACACATCTACATCTACAGACCGTGGACACATATACAGACAGTTAACACATCTACAGACAATGGACACATATACAGATAGTGAACAAATATACAGACAGTGAACACATCTACAGACAGTGGACACATCTACAGATAGTGGATACATCTACGGACATTGGTCACATATACGGACAGTGAAAACATCTACAGACAGTGAACACATCTACAGACAGTGAACATATCTAGACATTGGACAAATATAGAGACAGTGAACACATATACAGACAGTGGACACATCTACAGATAGTGGATACATCTACGTACAATGGACACATATACGGACAGTGAACACATCTTCAGAGATTTGACACATCTACAGACAGTCAACACATCTACAGACAGTGGACACATATACAGAGAGTGAATACATCTACAGACAATGGACACATCTACAGAGAGTGAACAAAAATACAGACAGTGAACACATATACAGACAGTGAACACATATACAGACAGTGAACACATATACAGACAGTGAACACATCTACAGACAGTGGACACATCTACAGACAGTGGACACATCTACGGACAGTGAACACATCTACAGAGAGTGGACACATCTACAGACAGTCAACACATCTACAGACAGTGGACACATATACAGAGAGTGAACACATCTACAGACAATGGACACATCTACAGACAATGAACAAATATACAGACAGTGGACACATATACAGACAGTGAACACATCTACAGACAGTGGACACATATACAGACAGTGGACACATATACAGACAGTGAACACATCTACAGACAGTGGACAAATCTACAGATAGTGGATACATCTACGGACAGTGGACACATATACGGACAGTAAACACATCTAGACAGTGGACACATATACAGACAGTGAACACATCTACAGACAGTGGACACATCTACAGATAGTAGATACATCTACGGACAGTGGACATATCTACAGACAGTGAACACATCTAGACAGTGGACACATATACAGAGAGTGAACACATCTACAGACAGTGGACACATCTACCAATAGTGGATACATCTACGGACAGTGGACACATATACGGACAGTGAACACATCTACAGACAGTGGACATATCTACAGACAGTGAACACATCTAGACAGTGGACACATATACAGACAGTGGACACATCTACAGACAGTAAACACATCTACAGACAGTGAACACATCTACATACAATGGACACATCTACAGACAGTGAACAAATATACAGACAGTGAACACATCTACAGACAATGGACACATCTACAAAGAGTGAACATATCTAGAGAGTGGACACATATACAATCAGTGAACACATCTACAGACAATGGACACATCTACAGACAGTGAACAAATATACAGACCGTGAACACATCTACAGACAGTGAACACATATACAGACAGTGAACACATCTACAGCCAGTGGACACATATACAGACAGTGAACACATCTACGGACAGTGGACAAATCTACAGACAGTGGACACATCTACGGACAGTGGACACATATACAGACAGTGAACACATCTACAGACAGTGGACACATCTACACATCTACAGATAGTGGATACATCTACGTACAATGGACACATATACGGACAGTGAACACATCTACAGAGAGTGGACACATCTACAGACAGTGAACACATCTACATCTACAGACCGTGGACACATATACAGAGAGTGAAGACATCTACAGACAATGCACACATATACAGACAGTGAACAAATATACAGAGAGTGAACACATATACAGACAGTGAACACATCTACAGACAGTGGACACATATACAGAGAGTGAACACATCTACAGACAGTGGACACATCTACAGACAGTGGACACATATACAGACAGTGAACACATCTACAGCCAGTGGACACATATACAGACAGTGAACACATCTACGGACAGTGGACAAATCTACAGACAGTGGACACACCTACGGACAGTGGACACATATACAGACAGTGGACACATCTACACATCTACAGATAGTGGATACATCTACGTACAGTGGACACATATACGGACAGTGAACACATCTACAGAGAGTGGACACATCTACAGACAGTGAACACATCTACAGACCGTGGACACATATACAGAGAGTGAACACATCTACAGACAATGGACACATCTACAGACAGTGAACAAATATACAGACAGTGAACACATATACAGACAGTGAACACATCTACAGACAGTGGACACATCTACAGATAGTGGATACATCTACGGACAGTGGACACATCTACAGACAGTGAACACATCTACAGACAGTGAAAACTTCTAGACAGTGGACACATATACAGAGAGTGAACACATCTACAGACAGTGGACACATCTACAGATAGTGGATACATCTACGGACAGTGGAAACATATACGGACAGTGAACACATATACAGACAGTGGACCTGTCTACAGACAGTGAACACCTCTACAGACAGTGAACACCTCTACAGACAGTGAACACATCTAGACAGTGGACACATATACAGAGAGTGAACACATCTACAGACAGTGGACACATCTACAGACAGTGAACACATATACAGACAATGGACACATCTACAGACAGTGAACAAATATACAGACAGTGAACACATCTACAGACAATGGACACATCTACAGACAGTGAACACATCTAGAAAGTGGACACATATACAGTCAGTGAACACATCTACAATGGAATCATCTACAGAGAGTGAACAAATATACAGACAGTGAACACATAAGACAGTGAACACATATACAGCCAGGGAAACATATACAGACAGTGAACACATCTACAGACAGTTGTACATCTACAGACAGGGACACATCTACGGACATGGACACATATACAGACATGAACACATCTACAGACAGTGGACACATCTACAGATAGTGGATACATTACGGACAGTGGACACATATACGGACAGTGAACACATCTACAGATAGTAAACACATCTAGACAGTGGACACATATACGGACAGTGGACACATCTACAGAGAGTGGACACATCTACAGATAGTGGATACATCTACGGACAGTGGACACTTATACGAACAGTGGACACATCTACAGATAGTGGATACATCTACGGACAGTGGACACATATACGGACAGTGAACACATCTACAGACAGTGAACACATCTACAGACAGTGAACTAATCTAGACAGTGGACAAATATACAGAGAGTGAACACATATACAGGCAGTGGACACATCTACAGATAGTGGATACATCTACGGACAGTGGAAACATATACGGACAGTGAACACATATACAGACAGTGGACCTGTCTACAGACAGTGAACACCTCTACAGACAGTGAACACCTCTACATACAGTGAACACATCTAGACAGTGGACACATATACAGAGAGTGAACACATCTACAGACAGTGGACACATCTACAGACAGTGAACACATATACAGACAATGGACACATCTACAGACAGTGAAAAAATATACAGACAGTGAACACATCTACAGACAATGGACACATCTACAGACAGTGAACACATCTAGAAAGTGGACACATATACAGTCAGTGAACACATCTACAATGGAATCATCTACAGAGAGTGAACAAATATACAGACAGTGAACACATATACAGACAGTGAACACATATACAGCCAGTGGAAACATATACAGACAGTGAACACATCTACAGACAGTTGTCACATCTACAGACAGCGGACACATCTACGGACAGTGGACACATATACAGACATTGAACACATCTACAGACAGTGGACACATCTACAGATAGTGGATACATATACGGACAGTGGACACATATACGGACAGTGAACACATCTACAGATAGTAAACACATCTAGACAGTGGACACATATACAGACAGTGGACACATCTACAGAGAGTGGACACATCTACAGATAGTGGATACATCTACGGACAGTGGACACTTATACGAACAGTGAACACATCTACAGACAGTGAACACATATACAGACAGTGAACACATCTACTGCCAGTGGACACATATACAGAGAGTGAACACATCTACAGAGAGTGGACACATCTACAGACAGTGGACACATCTACGGACAGTGAACTCATCTACATTCAGTGGACACATCTACAGATAGTGGATACATCTACGTACAGTGGACACATATACGGACAGTGAACACATCTACAGAGAGTGGAAACATCTACAGACAGTCAACACATCTACAGACAGTGGACACATATACAGAGAGTGAACACATCTACAGACAATAGACACATCTACAGACAGTGAACACATATACAGACAGTGAACACATATACAGAGAGTGGACAAATATACTGACAGTGAACACATCTACAGACAGTGGAAACATCTACAGACAGTGGACACATATACAGACAGTGAACACATCTACAGCCAGTGGACACATATACAGAGAGTGAACACATATACAGACAGTGAACACATATACAGACAGTGGACAAATATACTGACAGTGAACACATCTACAGACATTGGACACATCTACAGATAGTGGACACATATACAGACAGTGAACACATCTACAGACAGTGGACACATCTACAGATAGTGGATACATCTACGGACAGTGGACACATATACGGACAGTGAACACATCTACAGAGAGTGAATACATCTACAGACAGTGAACACATCTAGAGAGTGGACACATATACAGACAGTGAACACATCTACAGACAGTGGACAAATCTACAGATAGTGGATACATTTACGGACAGTGGACACATCTACAAAGAGTGAACACATCTACAGACAGTGAACACATCTAGACAGTGGACACATATACATACAGTTAACACATCTACAGACAGTGGACACATCTACATACAGTAAACACATCTACATACAGTGAACACATCTACATACAATGGAAACATCTACAGAGAGTGAACACATCTAGAAAGTGGACACATATACAGTCAGTGAACACATTTACAGACAATGGACACATCTACAGACAGTGAACAAATATACAGACAGTGAACACATCTACAGACAGTAAACACATCTACAGCCAGTGGACACATATACAGACAGTGGACACATCTACGGACAGTGGACACATATACAGACACTGAACACATCTACAGACAGTGGACACATCTACACATCTACAGATAGTGGATACATCTACGTACAGTGGACACATATACGGACAGTGAACACATCTACAGAGAGTAGACACATCTACAGACAGTGAACACATCTAGACAGTGAACACATATACAGACAGTGAACACATATACAGACATTGATCACATCTACAGACAGTGAACACATATACAGACAGTGAACACATATACAGACAGTGAACACATACACCGACAGTGAACACATCTACAGACAGTGAACATATCCACAGACAGTGAACACATCTACAGACAGTGAACACATCTACAGACAGTGAATACATCTACAGACAGTGAATAGATCTATAGACAGTGAACATATCTACAGAAAGTGAACACATCTACAGATAGTGAACACATCTACAGAGAGTGGCCACATCTACAGACAGTGCACACATATACAGACAGTAGACACATCTACAGACAGTGAACACAAATACAGACAGTGGACACATCTACAGACAGTGAACACATATACAGACAGTGAACAAAACTACAGACAGTGAACACATCTACAGAGAGTGAACACATCTACAGACAGTGAACACATCTACAGAGAGTGACCACATCTACAGACAGTGAACACATCTACAGACAATGAACACATCTACAGACAGTGAACACATCTACCGACAGTGAACACATCTACAGAGAGTGAACACATATACAGACAGTGGACATATCTACAGACAGTGAACACATATACAGACAGTGAATATATCTAGACAGTGGACACATATACAGACAGTGAACACATATACAGAGAGTGGACACATCTACAGACAGTAAACACATCTACAGACAGTGAACACATCTAAACAGTGGACACATATACAGACAGTGGACACATCTACAGACAGTGGACGCATCTACAGACAGTGAACACATCTACAGAGAGTGGACACATCTACAGATAGTGGATACATCTACGTACAGTGGACACATATACGGACAGTGAACATATCTACAGAGAGTAGACACATCTACAGACAGTGAACACATCTAGACAGTGGACACATATACAGACAGTGAACACATCTACAGACAATGGACACATCTACAGACAGTGAACAAATATACAGACAGTAAACACATATACAGACATTGAACACATCTACAGACAGTGAACTCATATACAGACAGTGAACACATACACCGACAGTGAACACATCTACATACAGTGAACATATCTACAGACAGTGAACACATCTACCGACAGTGAACACATATAAAGACAGTGAACACATCTACAGACAGTGAATACATCTACAGACAGTGAATAGATCTATAGACAGTGAACATATCTACAGAAAGTGAACACATCTACAAACAGTGAACACATCTACAGTGAGTGGCCACATCTACAGAGAGTGCACACATCTACAGACAGTGAACACATATATAGACAGTGGAAACATCTACAGACAGTGAACACATATACAGACAGTGAACACATCTACCGAGAGTGACCACATCTACGGACAGTGAACACATCTACAGACAATGAACACATCTACAGACAGTGAAAACATCTATCGACAGTGAACACATCTACAGAGAGTGAACACATCTAAAGACAGTGAACACATCTACCGACAGTGACCACATATACAGACAGTGAACACATATACAGATAGTGAACACATCTAGACAGTGGACACATATACAAACAGTGAACACATCTACAGACAGTGGACACATCTACAGATAGTGGATACATCTACGGACAGTAGATACATCTACGGACAGTGGACACATATACCGACAGTGAACACATCTACAGACTGTGGACATATCTACAGACAGTGAACACATCTACAGACAGTGAACACCTCTAGACAGTGGACACATATACAGAGAGTGGACACATCTACAGACAGTAAACACATCTACAGACAGTGAACACATCTAGACAGTGGACACATATACAGCCAGTGAACACATCTACATACAATGGACACATCTACAGAAAGTGAACACATATACAGTCAGTGAATCCATCTATAGACAATGGACATATCTACAGACAATGAACAAATATACAGGCAGTGAACACATCTACAGACAGTGAACACATATACAGAGAGTGAACACATATACAGCCAGTGGACACATATACGGACAGTGAACACATCTACAGACAATGAACACATCTACAGACAGTGAACACATCTACCGACAGTGAACACATCTACAGAGAGTGAACACATCTACATACAGTGAACACATATACCGACAGTGACCACATCTACAGAAAGTAAACATATCTACAGACAATGAACACATCTACAGACAGTGAACACATCTACCGACAGTGAACACATCTAGACAGTGAACACATATACAGAAAGTGAACACATATACGGACAGTGAACACATCTACAGAGAGTGGACACATCTACAGACAGTAAAAACATATACAGACAGTGAACACATCTAGACAGTGGACACATATTCAGAGAGTGAACACATCTACATACAATGGACACATCTACAGACAATGAACACATATACAGACAGTGAACACATATACAGACAGTGAACACATATACAGACAGTGAACACATCTTCTGACAATGGACACATCTACAGAGAGTGAACACATCTAGACAGTGGACACATATACAGTCAGTGACCACATCTACAGACAATGGACACATCTACAGACAGTGAACAAATATACAGACAGTGAACACATATACAGACAGTGAACACATATACAGACAGTGAACACATACACAGACAGTGAACACATCTACAGACAGTGAACATATATACAGACAGTGAACACACCTACCGACAGTGAACACATCTATAGACACTGAACACATATACAGACAGTGAACATATCTACAGAAAGTGAACACATCTACAGAGAGTGAACAAATCTACAGAGAGTGGCCACATCTACAGACAGTAGACACATCTACAGACAGTGAACACATCTAGACAGTGGACACATATACATACAGTTAACACATCTACAGACAGTGGACACATCTACAGATAGTGGATACATCTACGGACAGTGGACACATATACGGACAGTGAACACATCTACAGACAGTGAACATATCTACAGACAATGAACACATATACAGACAGTTAACACATCTACAGACAGTGGACACATCTACAGACAGTAAACACATCTACAGACAGTGAACACATCTAGACAGTGGACACATATACAGACAGTGGACACATCTACAGATAGTGGATACATCTACGAACAGTGGACACATATATGGACAGTGGACACATATACGGACAGTGAACACATCTACAGACAGTGGACACATATACAGACAGTGAACACATCTACAGACAGTGGACACATATACAGACAGTGAGCACATCTACATACAATGGACACATCTACAGCCTGTGGACATATATACAGACAGTGAACACATCTACAGACAGCGGACACATCTACGGACAGTGGACACATGTACAGACAGTGAACACATCTACAGAGAGTGGACACAACTACAGACTGTGAACACATCTACAGACAGTGGACACATCTACAGACACTGAACACATCTACAAACAATGGACACATCTACAGACAGTGAACACATCTAGACAGTGGACACATATACATACAGTTAACACATCTACAGACAGTGGACACATCTACAGATAGTGGATACATCTACGGACAGTGGACACATATACGGAGAGTGAACACATCTACAGAGAGTGAACATATCTACAGACAGTGAACACATATACAGACAGTTAACACATCAACAGACAGTGGACACATCTACAGACAGTAAACACATCTACAGACAGTGAACACATCTAGACAGTGGACACATATACAGACAGTGGACACATCTACAGATAGTGGATACATCTACGAACAGTGGACACATATACGGACAGTGGACACATATACGGAGAGTGAACACATCTACAGACAGTGGACACATCTACAGACAGTGAACACATGTACAGACAGTGGACACATATACAGACAGTGAACACATCTACATACAATGGACACATCTACAGCCTGTGGACATATATACAGACAGTGAACACATCTACAGACAGCGGACACATCTACGGACAGTGGACACATGTACAGACAGTGAACACATCTACAGAGAGTGGACACAACTACAGACTGTGAACACATCTACAGACAGTGGACACATCTACAGACAGTGAACACATCTACAAACAATGGACACATCTACAGACAGTGAACACATATACAGACAGTGAACACCTATACAGACAGTGAACACATATACAGACAGTGTACACATACACCGAAAGTGAACACATCTACAGACAGTGAACATATCTACAGATAGTGAACACATCTACCGACAGTGAACACATCTACAGACAGTGAACACATCTACAGACAGTGAACACATCTACAGACAGTGAACACATCTATAGACAGTGAACATATCTACAAAATGTGAACACATCTACAGACAGTGAACAAATCTACAGAGAGTGGCCACATCTACAGACAGTGCACACATATACAGACACATCTACATACAGTGGACACATCTACAGACAGTGAACACATCTACAGACAGTGGACATATCTACAGAGAGTGAACACATCTACAGACAGTGAACACATCTAGAGGGTGGACACATATACAGACAGTGGACACATTTACAGACAGTGAACACATCTACATACAATGGACACATCTACAGACAGTGAACAAATATACAGACAGTGAACACATATATAGACAGTGGACACATCTACATACAGTGAACATCTAGACAGTGGACACATATACAGACAGTGAACACATCTACAGACAGTGGACACATCTACAGACAGCGGACACATCTACGGACAGTGGACACATATACAGACAGTGAACACATCTACAGACAGTGGACACATCTACAGATACTGGATACATCTACGGACAGTGGACACATATACGGACAGTGAACATATCTACAGAGAGTGGACACATCTACAGACAGTGAACACATCTACAGACAGTGGACACATATACAGACAGTGAACACATCTACAGACAATGGACACATCTACAGAGAGTGAACAAATATACAGAGAGTGAACACATATACAGACAGTGAACACATATACAGAGAGTGAATACATATACAGACAGTGAACACATACACCGACAGTGAACACATCTACAGAGAGTGAACATATCTACAGACAGTGAACACATCTACCGACAGTGACCACATCTACAGACAGTGAACACATCTACAGACAGTGAACACATCTACAGGCAGTGAACACATCTACAGACAGTGAACAAATCTACAGAGAGTGGCCACATCTACAGACAGTGCACACATATACAGAGAGTAGACACATCTACAGACAGTGGACACATCTACAGACAGTGAACATTTCTAGACAGTGGACACATATACAGACAGTGAACACATCTACAGACAGTGAATACATCTACAGACAGTGAATACATCTACAGACAGTGAATAGATCTATAGACAGTGAACATATCTACAGAAAGTGAACACATCTACAGACAGTGGACACATATACAGACAGTGAACACATCTACAGACAATGGACACATCTACAGAGAGTGAACAAATATACAGACAGTGAACACATATACAGTCAGTGAACACATATACAGAGAGTGAACACATATACAGACAGTGAACACATACACCGACAGTGAACACATCTACAGACAGTGAACATATCTACAGACAGTGAACACATCTACCGACAGTGACCACATCTACAGAGAGTGAACACATCTACAGACAGTGAACACATCTACAGACAGTGAACACATCTATAGACAGTGAACATATCTACAGAAAGTGAACACATCTACAGACAGTGAACAAATCTACAGAGAGTGGCCACATCTACAGAGAGTGCACACATATACAGAGAGTAGACACATCTACAGACAGTGGACACATCTACAGACAGTGAACACTTCTAGAGAGTGAGCACATATACAGACAGTGAACACATCTAGACAGTGGACACATATACATACAGTGAACACATCTACAGACAGAGGACACATCTACAGACAGTAAACACATCTACAGACAGTGAACATATCTGGACAGTGGAAGCATATAAAGAGAGTGAACACATCTACAGAAAGTGGACACATCTACAGATAGTGGATACATCTACGGACAGTGGACACATGTACGGACAGTGAACACATCTACAGACAATGGACACATATACGGACAGTGAACAAATATACAGACAGTGAACACATCTACAGACAGTGAACACATCTACAGACAGTGAACATATCTACAGAAAGTGAACACATCTACAGAGAGTGAACAAATCTACAGAGAGTGGCCACATCTACAGACAGTAGACACATCTACAGACAGTGAACACATCTAGACAGTGGACACATATACAGACAGTGATCACATCTACAGACAGTGGACACATCTACAGATAGTGGATACATCTACGGACAGTGGACACATATACGGACAGTGAACACATCTACAGACAGTGGACATATCTACAGACAGTGAACACATATACAGACAGTTAACACATCTACACATTGGACACATATACAGAAAGTGAACACATCTACAGACAGTGGACACATCTACAGACAGTAAACACATCTACAGACAGTGAACACATCTAGACAGTGGACACATATACAGACAGTGGACACATCTACAGATAGTGGATACATCTACGGACAGTGGACACATATACGGACAGTGGACACATATACGGACATTGAACACATCTACAGACAGTGCACACATCTACAGACAGTGAACACATCTACAGACAGTGGACACATATACAGACAGTGAACACATCTACATACAATGGACACATCTACAGCCAGTGGACATATATACAGACAGTGAACACATCTACAGACAGCGGACACATCTACGGACAGTGGACACATATACAGACAGTGAACACATCTACAGACAGTGGACACATCTACAGATAGTGGATACATCTACGGACAGTGGACACATATACGGACAGTGAACACATCTACAGACAGTGGACACATCTACAGACAGTGAACACATCTACAGACAGTGGACACATCTACAGACAGTGAACACATCTACAGACAGTGGACACATCTACAGACAGTGGACATCTACTGACAGTGGACACATATACAGAGAGTGAACACATCTACAGACAGTGAACACATCTACAGACAGTGAACACATATACAGACAGTGAACACATCTACAGACAGTGGACACATCTACAGATAGTGAACACATCTACAGACAGTGAATGGTGCACATATACAGACAGTGGACACATCTACAGACAGTGAACACATCTACAGACAGTGGACACATCTACAGACAGTGAACACATCTACAGACAGTGAACACATCTACAGAGAGTGGACACATCTACAGACAGTGGACACATATACAGACAGTGAACACATCTACATACAGTGGACACATCTACAGACAGTGAACACATCTACAGACAGTGAACACATCTACAGAGAGTGAACACATCTACAGACAGTGGACACATACAGAGAGTGAACACATCTACAGAGAGTGGACACATCTACAGACAGTGAACACATCTACAGACAGTGGACACATATACAGACAGTGAACACATCTACATACAATGGACACATCTACAGACAGTGAACACATATACAGACAGTGAACACATATACAGACAGTGAACACATCTACAGACAGTGAACACATATACGACAGTGAACACATCTACAGACAGTGAACACATCTACAGATAGTGAACACATCTACAGACAGTGAACACATCTACAGACAGTGAACACATCTACAGACAGTGAACACATCTACAGACAGTGAACACATCTACAGACAGTGAACACATATACAGACAGTGAACACATCTACAGACAGTGAAAAAATCTACAGAGAGTGGACACATCTACAGACAGTGCACACATATACAGACACATCTACAGACAGTGGACACATCTACAGACAGTGAACACATCTACAGACAGTGGACACATCTACAGACAGTGAACACATCTACAGACAGTGAACACATCTAGAGAGTGAACACATATACAGACAGTGGACACATATACAGACAGTGAACACATCTACAGACAATGGACACATCTACAGACAGTGAACAAATATACAGACAGTGAACACATATACAGACAGTGAACACATATACAGAGAGTGAACACATATACAGACAGTGAACACATACATCGACAGTGAACACATCTACAGACAGTGAACATATCTACAGACAGTGAACACATCTACCGACAGTGACCACATCTACAGACAGTGAACACATCTACAGACAGTGAACACATCTACAGACAGTGAACACATCTATAGACAGTGAACATATCTACAGAAAGTGAACACATCTACAGACAGTGAACAAATCTACAGAGAGTGGCCACATCTACAGACAGTGCACACATATACAGAGAGTAGACACATATACAGACAGTGGACACATCTACAGACAGTGAACACTTCTAGACAGTGAGCACATATACAGACAGTGAACACATCTAGACAGTGGACACATATACAGACAGTGAACACATATACAGACAGTGGACACATCTACAGACAGTAAACACATCTACAGACAGTGAACACATCTAGACAGTGGACACATATACAGACAGTGGACACATCTACAGATAGTGGATACATCTACGGACAGTGGACACATATACGGACAGTGGACACATATACGGACATTGAACACATCTACAGACAGTGCACACATCTACAGACAGTGAACACATATACAGACAGTGGACACATATACAGACAGTGAACACATCTACATACAATGGACACATCTACAGCCAGTGGACATATATACAGACAGTGAACACATCTACAGACAGCGGACACATCTACGGACAGTGGACACATATACAGACAGTGAACACATCTACAGACAGTGGACACATCTATAGATAGTGGATACATCTACGGACAATGGACACATATACGGACAGTGAACACATCTACAGAGAGTGGACACAACTACAGACAGTGAACACATCTACAGACAATGGACACATCTACAGACAGTGAACACATCTACAAACAATGGACACATCTACAGACAGTGAACAAATATACTGACAGTGAACACATATACAGACAGTGAACACCTATACAGACAGTGAACACATATACAGACCGTGAACACATACACCGACAGTGAACACATCTACAGACAGTGAACATATCTACAGATAGTGAACACATCTACAGACAGTGAACACATATACAGACAGTGAACACATCTACAGACAGTGAACACATCTATAGACAGTGAACATATCTACAGAAAGTGAACACATCTACAGACAGTGAACAAATCTACAGAGAGTGGCCACATTTACAGACAGTGCACACATATACAGACACATCTACATACAGTGGACACATCTACAGACAGTGAACACATCTACAGACAGTGGACATATCTACAGAGAGTGAACACATCTACAGACAGTGAACACATCTAGAGGGTGGACACATATACAGACAGTGGACACATTTACAGACAGTGAACACATCTACAGACAGTGGACACATATACAGACAGTGAACACATCTACATACAATGGACACATCTACAGAGAGTGAACAAATATACAGAGAGTGAACACATATACAGACAGTGGACACATCTACATACAGTGAACACATCTAGACAGTGGACACATATACTGTCAGTGAACACATCTACAATGGACACATCTACAGAGAGTGAACAAATATACAGACAGTGAACACATCTACAGACAGTGAACACATATACAGACAGTGAACACATCTACAGCCAGTGGACACATATACAGACAGTGAACACATCTACAGACAGTGGACACATCTACAGACAGCGGACACATCTACGGACAGTGGACACATATACAGACAGTGAACACATCTACTGACAGTGGACACATCTACAGATAGTGGATACATCTACGGACAGTGGACACATATACGGACAGTGAACATATCTACAGAGAGTGAACACATCTACATACAGTGGACACATATACAGACAGTGAACACATCTACAGACAATGGACACATCTACAGACAGTGAACAAATATACAGACAGTGAAAACATATACAGACAGTGAACACATATACAGAGAATGAACACATATACAGACAGTGAACACATACATCGACAGAGAACACATCTACAGACAGTGAACATATCTACAGACAGTGAACACATCTACCGACAGTGACCACATCTACAGATAGTGAACACATCTACAGACAGTGAACACATCTACAGACAGTGAACACATCTATAGACAGTGAACATATCTACAGAAAGTGAACACATCTACAGACAGTGAACAAATCTACAGAGAGTGGCCACATCTACAGACAGTGCACACATATACAGAGAGTAGACACATATACAGACAGTGGACACATCTACAGACAGTGAACACTTCTAGACAGTGAGCACATATACAGACAGTGAACACATCTAGAGAGTGGACACATATACAGACAGTGAACACATCTACAGACAGAGGACACATCTACAGACAGTAAACACATCTACAGACAGTGAACACATCTGGACAGTGGACACATATACAGACAGTGAACACATCTAGAGAAAGTGGACACATCTACAGATAGTGGATACATCTACGGAGAGTGGACACATATACGGACAGTGAACACATCTACAGAGAGTGGACACATATACAGACAGTGAACACATCTACAGACAATGGACACATCTACAGACAGTGAACAAATATACAGAGAGTGAACACATATACAGACAGTGAACACATCTACAGACAGTGGACACATATACAGAGAGTGAACACATATACAGACAGTGGAAACATCTACAGATAGTGGATACATCTACGGACAGTGGAACATATACGGACAGTGAACACATCTACAGACAGTGGACATATCTACAGACAGTGAACACATATAGACAGTGGACACATATACAGACAGTGAACACATATACAGACAGTGGACACATCTACAGACAGTGAACACATCTAGAAAGTGGACACATATTCAGTCAGTGAACACATCTACAATGGACACCTCTACAGACAGTGAACACATATACAGACAGTGAACACATCTACAGAGAGTGAACACATATACAGACAGTGAACACATCTACAGACAGTGGACACATATACAGACAGTGAACACATCTACAGACAATGGACACATCTACAGACAGTGAACACATATACAGACAGTGAACACATATACAGACAGTGAACACATACACCGACAGTGAACACATCTACAGACAGTGAACATATCTACAGACAGTGAACACATCTACCAACAGTGATCACATCTACAGATAGTGAACACATCTACAGACAGTGAACAGATCTATAGACAGTGAACATATCTACAGAGAGTGAACAAATATACAGAGAGTGGCCACATCTACAGACATTGACCACATATACAGACAGTGAACACATCTACAGACAATGAACACATCTATAGACAGTGAACACATATACCGACAGTGAATACATCTACAGACAGTGAACACATCTACCGACAGTGAAAACATCTACAGACAGTGAACACATCTACAAGATAGTGAACACATATACAGACAGTGGACACATATACAGAGAGTGAACACATATTCAGACAGTGAACACATCTACAGACAGTGGACACATATACAGACAGTGAAAACATATACAGACAGTGGACACATATACAGACAGTGGACACATATACAGACAGTGAACACATCTACAGACAGTGGACACATATACAGATAATGGATACATCTACGGACAGTGGACACATATACGGACAGTGAACATATATACAGACAGTGAACACATCTACAGACAGTGAACACATATACAGAGAATGAACACATATACAGACAGTGAACACATCTACAGACAGTGAACACATCTACAGACAGTGGACACATCTACGGACAGTGACACATATACAGACAGTGAACACATCTACAGACAGTGAACACATATACAGACAGTGAACACATCTACAGACAGTGAACACATATACAGACAGTGAACACATCTACAGACAGTGAACACATCTACAGACAGTGAACACATCTACAGACAGTGAACACATCTACAGACAGTGAACACATCTACAGAGAGTGGACACATCTACAGACAGTGAACACATCTACAGACAGTGGACACATATACAGACAGTGAACACATATACAGACAGTGAACACATCTACAGACAGTGAACACATATACAGACAGTGAACACATATACAGACAGTGAACACATCTACAGACAGTGGACACATCTACAGACAGTGAACACATATACAGACAGTGAACACATATACAGACAGTGAACACATCTACAGACAGTGGACACATATACAGACAGTGGACACATCTACAGAGGTGGACACATCTACAGACAGTGGACACATATACAGAAGTGAACACATCTACAGACAGTGGACACATCTACAGACAGTGGAACAAGAGTATACAGACAGTGAACACATCTACAACGTGAACCATCTCACAGTGGACCATATACAGACAGTGAACACATCTACAGAGAGTGGACACATCTACAGACAGTGATACACCAGGACATATCTACAGACAGTGAACACATCTACAGACAGTGAACACATCTAGACAGTGGACACATATACAGACAGTGAACACATCTACAGACAGTGGACACATCTACAGACAGTGAACACATCTACAGACAGTGAACACATCTAGACAGTGGACACATATACAGACAGTGAACACATCTACAGACAGTGGACACATCTACAGATAGTGGATACATCTACGGACAGTGGACACATCTACAGACAGTGAACACATCTACAGACAGTGAACACATCTACATATAGTGGATACATCTACGGACAGTGGACACATATACGGACAGTGAACACATCTACAGACAGTGAACACATCTAGACAGTGGACACATATACAGACAGTGAACACATCTACAGACAGTGAACACATCTACGACAGTGAAAACATCTACAGACAGTGAACACATTACAAGATAGTGAACACATATACAGACAGTGGACACATATACAGAGAGTGAACACATATTCAGACAGTGAACACATCTACAGACAGTGGACACATATACAGACAGTGAAAACATATACAGACAGTGGACACATATACAGACAGTGGACACATATACAGACAGTGAACACATCTACAGACAGTGGACACATATACAGATAATGGATACATCTACGGACAGTGTACACATATACGGACAGTGAACATATATACAGACAGTGAACACATCTACAGACAGTGAACACATCTAAACAATGGACACATATACAGACAGTGAACACATCTACAGAGAGTGGACACATCTACAGATAGTGGATACATCTACGGACTGTGGACACATATACGGACAGTGAACACATCTACAGACAATGAACACATATACAGACAGTGAACACATCTACAGCCAGTGGACACATACACAGACAGTTAACACATCTACAGACAGTGGACACATCTACAGACAGTGGACACATCTACGGACAGTGAACACATCTACAGACAGTGGACTCATCTACAGAGAGTGGAAACATCTAAAGACAGTCAACACATCTACAGACAGTGGACACATATACAGAGAGTGAACACATCTACAGACAATGGACACATCTACAGACAGTGAACAAATATACAGACAGTGAACACATATACAGACAGTGAACACATCTACAGACAATGGACACATCTACAGAGAGTGAACAAATATACAGACAGTGAACACATATACAGACAGTGAACACATCTACAGACAGTGGACACATATACAGACAGTGAACACATCTACATACGGAGGATACATCTACAGACAGTGGACACATATTCAGACAGTGAACACATCTACAGACAGTGGACACATCTACAGATAGTGGATACGTCTACGGACAGTGGACACATATACTGACAGTGAACACATCTACAGACAGTGAACACATCTAGACAGTGGACAATATACAGACAGTGAACACATCTACAGAGAGTGGACACATCTACATATAGTGGATACATCTACGGGCAGTGGACACATCTACAGACAGTGAACACATCTACAGACGGTGGACACATCTACAGATAGTGGATACATCTACGGAGAGTGGACACATATACGGACAGTGAACACATCTACAGACAGTGGACATATCTACAGACAGTGAAAACATCTACAGACAGTGAACACATCTAGACAGTGGATACATATACAGACAGTGAACATATCTACAGACAGTGGACACATCTACAGACAGTAAACACATCTACAGACAGTGAACACATCTACATACAATGGACACATCTACAGAGAGTGAACAAATATACAGACAGTGAACACATCTACAGACAATGGACACATCTACAGAGAGTGAACACATCTAGACAGTGGACACATATACAGTCAGTGAACACATCTACAGACAATGGACACATCTACAGACAGTGAACAAATATACAGACAGTGAACACATATACAGACAGTGAACACATATACAGACAGTGAACACATATACAGCCAGTGGACACATATACAGACAGTGAACACATCTACGGAGAGTGGACAAATCTACAGACAGTGGACACATCTACGGACAGTGGACACATATACAGACAGTGAACACATCTACAGACAGTGGACACATCTACACATCTACAGATAGTGGATACATCTACGTACAGTGGACACATATACGGACAGTGAACACATCTACAGAGAGTGGACACATCTACAGACAGTGAAAATTTTTGTGGTTGGGTGTTGTGGTTGGTGTTGGTGTTGGTGTTGGTGGTTGTGTGGTTTGGTGTGGTTGGGTGTTGGTGTTTGTGGTTGTTTGGTTTGGGGTGTTGGGGTGTTGTGCATCTACAGACAGTGAAAACATCTACAGGATAGTGAACACATATACAGATGTGATTGGTGGACAAATATACAGACAGGTGAACACATATAAGACAGTGAACACATCTACAGACAGTGGACAAATATACAGAGAGGAACACATCTACAGAGAGTGGACACATATACAGAGAGTGGACTCATATACAGACAGTGAACACATCTACAGACAGTGGACACATATACAGACAGTGGATACATCTACGGAGAGTGGACACATATACGGACAGTGGAAACATATACAGACAGTGAACACATCTACAGAGAGTGGATACATTTACGGACAATGGACACATATATAGACAGTGAACACATCTACAGAGAGTGGATACATCTACGGACAGTGGACACATATACAGACAGTGGACACATCTACAGAGAGTGGACACATATACAGACAGTGAACACATCTACAGACAGTGGACACATCTACAGATAGTGGATACATCTACGGACAGTGAACACATCTACAGAGTGTGAACACATCTACAGACAGTGAACACATCTATAGACAGTGCAACCATTACAGGACAAATGGACACATAAATAACAGGAAAGTGAACCAAATATACAGACAGTGAACACCATATAATACAGGAACCCATCTCCAGGACAGTGGACCACATATACAGACAGTAATCACTCTACAGTATTTTATTGGACTTTTTTAACATGCTTACAGTATTATTGTGGTATTTTACATCTACGGGACAGGGGGACACATCTACAGACAGTTAACACATCTACAGACAGTGAACACATCTAGACAGTGGACACATATACAGACAGTGAACACATCTACAGACAGTGGACACATCTACAGATAGTGGATACATATACGGACAGTGGACACATATACGGACAGTGAACAGATCTACAGACAGTGGACACATCTACAGACAGTGAACACATCTACGGACAGTGGACACATATACGGAGAGTGAACACATCTACAGACAGTGATCAAAACTACAGACAGTGAACACATCTACAGACAGTGACCACATCTACAGACAGTGGACACATCAACAGATAGTGGATACATCTACGGACAGTGGACACATCTACAGATAGTGGATACATCTACGGACAGTGGATACATCTACGGACAGTGGACCAAAGTATACCAGACAGTGACACATCTCAGGACAGTAGGACAAAGTACAGATAGTGGGTACATATACGGACACTGGACACAATACGGACAGTGAAAACACATCTCAGGACAGGGACATATACAGACAGTGAAAACATCTACAGATAGTGGACACATCTACAGACAGTGTACAAATATACGGACAGTGAACACATCTACAGAGAGAGGACACATCTAGACAGTGAACACATCTACAGACAGTGGACACATATACAGACAGTGAACACATCTACAGACAATGGACACATCTACAGACAGTGAACACATATACATACAGTGAACACATATACAGACAGTGAACACATATACAGACAGTGAACACATACACCGACAGTGAACACATCTACAGAGAGTGAACACATATACAGACAGTGAACACATCTACCGACAGTGAACACATCTACAGACAGTGAACACATCTACAAGATAGTGAACACATATACAGAAAGTGGACACATATACAGAGAGTGAACACATCTACAGACACTGAACACATATACAGACAGTGAACACATCTACAGAGAGTGGACACATCTACAGGACATGAACACATCTAAAGACAAGGGACACATCTACAGGGGGAAAAAGAAATTATACGACAGTGAAACATATACAGACAGTGAAAATTACAGACAGTGGGGCAACATAACAGACAGTGAACACATCTACATCGGAAGGATTACATCGACAACAGTGGAACCAATACAGACAGTGAACACATCTACAGACAGGTGGACACATCTACAGATATGGGATACGTCTACGGGACAGTGGACACATCTACAGACAATGAACACATCTACAGACAGTAGACACATCTACAGACAGTGAACACATATACAGACAGTGAACACATATACAGACAGTGAACAAAACTACAGACAGTGAACACATCTACCGACAGTAACCACATCTACAGACAGTGAACACATCTACAGACAGTAAACACATCTAGACAGTGGACACATATGCAGACAGTGAACACATCTACAGACAGTTGACACATCTACAGATCGTGGATACATCTACGGACAGTGGACACATATACGGACAGT
>CM026402.1:74272420-74293747 GCA_014843695.1 Archivesica marissinica | reverse complement strand
AGTGAACACATCTACAGACAATGGACACATCTACAGACAGTGAACACATATACAGACAGTGAACACATATACAGACAGTGAACACATACACCGACAGTGAACACATCTACAGAGAGTGAACATATCTACAGACAGTGAACACATCTACCAACAGTGATCACATCTACAGATAGTGAACACATCTACAGACAGTGAACAGATCTATAGACAGTGAACATATCTACAGAGAGTGAACAAATATACAGAGAGTGGCCACATCTACAGACATTGACCACATATACAGACAGTGAACACATCTACAGACAATGAACACATCTATAGACAGTGAACACATATACCGACAGTGAATACATCTACAGACAGTGAACACATCTACCGACAGTGAAAACATCTACAGACAGTGAACACATCTACAAGATAGTGAACACATATACAGACAGTGGACACATATACAGAGAGTGAACACATATTCAGACAGTGAACACATCTACAGACGTGACACAATAAACAGTGAAATACATCTACGGACAGTGGACACATATACGGACAGTGAACATATCTACAGAGAGTGAACACATCTACATACAGTGGACACATATACAGACAGTGAACACATCTACAGACAATGGACACATCTACAGACAGTGAACAAATATACAGACAGTGAAAACATATACAGACAGTGAACACATATACAGAGAATGAACACATATACAGACAGTGAACACATACATCGACAGAGAACACATCTACAGACAGTGAACATATCTACAGACAGTGAACACATCTACCGACAGTGACCACATCTACAGATAGTGAACACATCTACAGACAGTGAACACATCTACAGACAGTGAACACATCTATAGACAGTGAACATATCTACAGAAAGTGAACACATCTACAGACAGTGAACAAATCTACAGAGAGTGGCCACATCTACAGACAGTGCACACATATACAGAGAGTAGACACATATACAGACAGTGGACACATCTACAGACAGTGAACACTTCTAGACAGTGAGCACATATACAGACAGTGAACACATCTAGAGAGTGGACACATATACAGACAGTGAACACATCTACAGACAGAGGACACATCTACAGACAGTAAACACATCTACAGACAGTGAACACATCTGGACAGTGGACACATATACAGACAGTGAACACATCTAGAGAAAGTGGACACATCTACAGATAGTGGATACATCTACGGACAGTGGACACATATACGGACAGTGAACACATCTACAGAGAGTGGACACATATACAGACAGTGAACACATCTACAGACAATGGACACATCTACAGACAGTGAACAAATATACAGACAGTGAACACATATACAGACAGTGAACACATCTACAGACAGTGGACACATATACAGAGAGTGAACACATATACAGACAGTGGACACATCTACAGATAGTGGATACATCTACGGACAGTGGAACATATACGGACAGTGAACACATCTACAGACAGTGGACATATCTACAGACAGTGAACACATATAGACAGTGGACACATATACAGACAGTGAACACATATACAGACAGTGGACACATCTACAGACAGTGAACACATCTAGAAAGTGGACACATATTCAGTCAGTGAACACATCTACAATGGACACCTCTACAGACAGTGAACACATATACAGACAGTGAACACATCTACAGAGAGTGAACACATATACAGACAGCGAACACATCTACAGACAGTGGACACATATACAGACAGTGAACACATCTACAGACAATGGACACATCTACAGACAGTGAACACATATACAGACAGTGAACACATATACAGACAGTGAACACATACACCGACAGTGAACACATCTACAGACAGTGAACATATCTACAGACAGTGAACACATCTACCAATAGTGATCACATCTACAGACAGTGAACACATCTACAGACAGTGAACAGATCTATAGACAGTGAACATATCTACAGAGAGTGAACAAATATACAGAGAGTGGCCACATCTACAGACATTGACCACATATACAGACAGTGAACACATCTACAGACAATGAACACATCTATAGACAGTGAACACATATACCGACAGTGAATACATCTACAGACAGTGAACACATCTACCGACAGTGAAAACATCTACAGACAGTGAACACATCTACAAGATAGTGAACACATATACAGACAGTGGACACATATACAGAGAGTGAACACATATTCAGACAGTGAACACATCTACAGACAGTGGACACATATACAGACAGTGAAAACATATACAGACAGTGGACACATATACAGACAGTGGACACATATACAGACAGTGAACACATCTACAGACAGTGGACACATATACAGATAATGGATACATCTACGGACAGTGTACACATATACGGACAGTGAACATATATACAGACAGTGAACACATCTACAGACAGTGAACACATCTAAACAATGGACACATATACAGACAGTGAACACATCTACAGAGAGTGGACACATCTACAGATAGTGGATACATCTACGGACTGTGGACACATATACGGACAGTGAACACATCTACAGACAATGAACACATATACAGACAGTGAACACATCTACAGCCAGTGGACACATACACAGACAGTTAACACATCTACAGACAGTGGACACATCTACAGACAGTGGACACATCTACGGACAGTGAACACATCTACAGACAGTGGACTCATCTACAGAGAGTGGAAACATCTAAAGACAGTCAACACATCTACAGACAGTGGACACATATACAGAGAGTGAACACATCTACAGACAATGGACACATCTACAGACAGTGAACAAATATACAGACAGTGAACACATATACAGACAGTGAACACATCTACAGACAATGGACACATCTACAGAGAGTGAACAAATATACAGACAGTGAACACATATACAGACAGTGAACACATCTACAGACAGTGGACACATATACAGACAGTGAACACATCTACATACGGAGGATACATCTACAGACAGTGGACACATATACAGACAGTGAACACATCTACAGACAGTGGACACATCTACAGATAGTGGATACGTCTACGGACAGTGGACACATATACTGACAGTGAACACATCTACAGACAGTGAACACATCTAGACAGTGGACACATATACAGACAGTGAACACATCTACAGAGAGTGGACACATCTACATATAGTGGATACATCTACGGGCAGTGGACACATCTACAGACAGTGAACACATCTACAGACGGTGGACACATCTACAGATAGTGGATACATCTACGGAGAGTGGACACATATACGGACAGTGAACACATCTACAGACAGTGGACATATCTACAGACAGTGAAAACATCTACAGACAGTGAACACATCTAGACAGTGGATACATATACAGACAGTGAACATATCTACAGACAGTGGACACATCTACAGACAGTAAACACATCTACAGACAGTGAACACATCTACATACAATGGACACATCTACAGAGAGTGAACAAATATACAGACAGTGAACACATCTACAGACAATGGACACATCTACAGAGAGTGAACACATCTAGACAGTGGACACATATACAGTCAGTGAACACATCTACAGACAATGGACACATCTACAGACAGTGAACAAATATACAGACAGTGAACACATATACAGAGAGTGAACACATATACAGACAGTGAACACATATACAGCCAGTGGACACATATACAG
Organism: Archivesica marissinica; assembly: GCA_014843695.1. NCBI lineage: Eukaryota > Metazoa > Mollusca > Bivalvia > Venerida > Vesicomyidae > Archivesica > Archivesica marissinica. The sequence continues at coordinate 74,290,031 of CM026402.1, read as the reverse complement.
ACAGTGAACAGATCTACAGAGAGTGGACAAATCTACAGACAGTGGACACATCTACGGACAGTGGACACATATACAGACAGTGAACATATCTACAGACAGTGGACACATCTACACATCTACAGATAGTGGATACATCTACGTACAGTGGACACATATACGGACAGTGAATACATCTACAGATAGTGGAAACATCTACAGACAGTGAACACATCTACATCTACAGACCGTGGACACATATACAGACAGTGAACACATCTACAGACAATGGACACATCTACAGACAGTGAACAAATATACAGACAGTGAACACATATACAGACAGTGAACACATCTACAGACAGTGGACACATATACAGACAGTGAACACATCTACAGACAGTGGACACATCTACAGACAGTGAACACATATACAGACAGTGAACACATCTACATACAGTGGACACATCTACAGATTCATGGATACATCTACGGACAGTGGACACATATACGGACAGTGAACACATCTACAGACAATGAACACATCTACAGACAGTGCAAACATCTACAGACAGTGAACACATCTACAAGATAGTGAACACATATACAGACAGTGGACACATATACAGACAGTGAACACATATACAGACAGTGAACACATCTACAGACAGTGGACACATATACAGAGAGTGAACACATCTACATAGAGTGGACACATCTACAGACAGTGGACACATATACAGACAGTGAACACATCTACAGACAGTGGACACATCTACAGATAGTGGATACATCTACAGACAGTGGACACATCTACAGATAGTGGATACATCTACGGACAGTGGACATATATACGGACAGTGAACACATCTACAGACAATGAACACATATACAGACAGTGAACACATCTACAGCCAGTGGACACATACACAGACAGTTAACATATCTACAGACAGTGGACACATCTAAAGACAGTGGACACATCTACGGACAGTGAACACATCTACTGACAGTGGACACATCTACAGAGAGTGGACACATCTACAGACAGTCAACACATCTACAGACAGTGGACACATATAAAGAGAGTGAACACATCTACAGACAATGGACACATAAACAGACAGTGAACAAATATACAGACAGTGAACACATATACATACAGTGAACACATCTACAGACAGTGGACACATATACAGACAGTGAACACATCTACAGACAGTGGACACATCTACAGATAGTGGATACATCTACGACAGTGGACACATATACAGACAGTGAACACATCTACAGACAGTGAACACATCTACAGATAGTGGATACATCTACGGACAGTGGACACATATACGGACAGTGAACACATCTACAGACAGTGAACACATCTAGACAGTGGACACATATACAGACAGTGAACACATCTACAGACAGTGGACACATCTACAGATAGTGGATACATCTACGGACAGTGGACACATCTACAGACAGTGAACACATCTACAGACAGTGAACACATCTAGACAGTGGACACATATACAGACAGTGAACACATCTACAGACAGTGGACACATCTACAGATAGTGGATACATCTACGGACAGTGGACACATATACGGACAGTGAACACATCTACAGACAGTGGACATATCTACAGACAGTGAACACATCTACAGACAGTGAACACATCTAGACAGTGGACACATATACAGAGAGTGAACACATCTACAGACAGTGGACACATCTACAGACAGTAAACACATCTACAGACAGTGAACACATCTACATACAATGGACACATCTACAGACAGTGAACAAATATACAGACAGTGAACACATCTACAGACAATGGACACATCTACAGAGAGTGAACAGATCTAGACAGTTGACACATATACAGTCAGTGAACACATCTACAGACAATCGACACATCTATAGACAGTGAACAAATATACAGACAGTGAACACATCTACAGACAGTGAACACATATACAGACAGTGAACACATCTACAGCCAGTGGACACATATACAGACAGTGAACAGATATACAGACAGTGGACAAATCTACAGACAGTGGACACATCTACGGACAGTGGACACATATACAGACAGTGAACACATCTACAGACAGTGGACACATCTACACATCCACAGATAGTGGATACATCTACGTACAGTGGACACATATACGGACAGTGAACACATCTACAGAGAGTGGACACATTTACAGACAGTGAACACATCTACATCTACAGACCGTGGACACATATACAGACAGTGAACACATCTACAGACAATGGACACATCTACAGACAGTGAACAAATATACAGACAATGAACACATATACTGACAGTGAACACATCTACAGACAGTGGACACATATACAGAGAGTGAACACATCTAAAGACAGTGGACACATCTACGGAGAGTGAACACATCTACAGACAGTGGACACATACACAGACAGTTAACATATCTACAGATAGTGGACACATCTAAAGACAGTGGACACATCTACGGACAGTGAACACATCTACAGACAGTGGACACATCTACAGAGAGTGGACACATCTACAGACAGTCAACACATCTACAGACAGTGGACACATATAAAGAGAGTGAACACATCTACAGACAATGGACACATAAACAGACAGTGAACAAATATACAGACATTGAACACATATACAGACAGTGGACACATATACAGAGAGTGAACACATCTAGAGACAATGGACACATCTACAGACAGTGAACAGATATACAGAGAGTGAACACATATACATACAGTGAACACATCTACAGACAGTGGACACATATACAGACAGTGAACACATCTACAGACAGTGGACACATCTACAGACAGTGGACACATATACAGACAGTGAACACATCTACAGACAGTGGACACATCTACAGATAGTGGATACATCTACGGAGAGTGGACACATATACGGACAGTGAACACATCTACAGACAGTGAACACATCTAGACAGTGGACACATATACAGACAGTGAACACATCTACAGACAGTGGACACATCTACAGATAGTGGATACATCTACGGACAGTGGACACATCTACAGACAGTGAACACATCTACAGACAGTGAACACATCTAGAGAGTGGACACATATACAGAGAGTGAACACATCTACAGACAGTGGACACATCTACAGATATTGGATACATCTACGGACAGTGGACACATATACGGACAGTGAACACATCTACAGACAGTGGACATATCTACAGACAGTGAACACATCTACAGACAGTGAACACATCTAGACAGTGGACACATATACAGAGAGTGAACACATCTACAGACAGTGGACACATCTACAGACAGTAAAAACATCTACAGACAGTGAACACATCTACATACAATGGACACATCTACAGACAGTGAGCAAATATACAGACAGTGAACACATCTACAGACAATGGACACATCTACAGAGAGTGAACAGATCTAGACAGTTGACACATATACAGTCAGTGAACACATCTACAGACAATCGAAACTTCTACAGACAGTGAACAAATATACAGACAGTGAACACATCTACAGACAGTGAACACATATACAGACAGTGAACACATATACAGACAGTGAACACATCTACAGACAGTGGACACATCTACAGACAGTGGACACATATACAGACAGTGAACACATCTACAGACAGTGGACACATCTACAGATAGTGGATACATCTACGGACAGTGGACACATATACGGACAGTGAACACATCTACAGACAGTGAACACATCTAGACAGTGGACACATATACAGACAGTGAACACATCTACAGACAGTGGACACATCTACAGACAGTGAACACATCTAGACAGTGGACACATATACAGACAGTGAACACATCTACAGACAGTGGACACATCTACAGATAGTGGATACATCTACGGAGAGTGGACACATATACGGACAGTGAACACATCTACAGACAGTGGACACATCTACAGACAGTGAACACATCTACAGACAGTGGATACATCTACGGAGAGTGGACATATATACGGACAGTGAACACATCTACAGACAATGAACACATATACAGACAGTGAACACATCTACAGACAGTGGACACATATACAGACAGTGAACACATCTACAGATAGTGGACACATCTAAAGACAGTGGACACATCTACAGACAGTGAACACATCTACAGACAGTGGACACATCTACAGACAGTGTACACATCTACAGACAGTGAACACATCTACAGACAGTGGACACATATAGACAGTGAACACATCTACAGACAGTGGACACATATACAGACAGTGAACACATCTACAGACAATGGACACATTACAGACAGTGAACACATATACAGACAGTGAACACATATACAGAGAGTGAACACATCTACAGACAGTGAACACATCTACAGACAGTGAACAAATATACAGACAGTGAACACATATACAGACAGTGAACACATATACAGACAGTGGACACATATACAGACAGTGAACACATCTACAGACAGTGGACACATCTACAGACAGTGAACATATCTACGGACAGTGAACACATATACAGACAGTGAACACATCTACAGACAGTGAACATATCTACAGACAGTGAACACATCTACAGACAGTGAACATCTAGACAGTGGACACATATACAGACAGTGAACACATCTACAGACAGTGGACACATCTACAGACAGTGAAAATCTACAGACAGTGAACACATCTACAGACAGTGGACACATCTACAGACAGTGAACAAATATACAGACAGTGAACACATCTACAGACAGTGGACACATCTACAGACAGTGAACACATCTAGACAGTGACACATATACAGACAGTGAACACATCTACAGACAGTGAAACATCTACAGACAGTGAACACATATACAGACAGTGAACACATCTACAGACAGTGAACACATCTACAGACAGTGAACACATCTACAGACAGTGGACACATCTACAGACAGTGGACACATCTACGGACAGTGAACACATCTACAGACAGTGAACACATCTAGACAGTGGACACATATACAGACAGTGAACACATCTACAGACAGTGAACACATCTACAGACAGTGAACACATCTAGACAGTGGACACATATACAGACAGTGAACACATCTACAGACAGTGGACACATCTACAGATAGTGGATACATCTACGGACAGTGGACACATATACGGACAGTGAACACATCTACAGACAGTGAACACATCTAGACAGTGGACACATATACAGACAGTGAACACATCTACAGACAGTGGACACATCTACAGATAGTGGATACATCTACGACAGTGACACATCTACAGACAGTGAACAAATCTACAGACAGTGAACACATCTAGACAGTGGACACATATACAGACAGTGAACACATCTACAGACAGTGGACACATCTACAGATAGTGGATACATCTACGGACACTGGACACATATACGGACAGTGAACACATCTACAGACAGTGGACATATCTACAGACAGTGAACACATCTACAGACAGTGAACACATCTAGACAGTGGACACATATACAGAGAGTGAACACATCTACAGACAGTGGACACATCTACAGACAGTAAACACATCTACAGACAGTGAACACATCTACATACAATGGACACATCTACAGACAGTGAACAAATATACAGACAGTGAACACATCTACAGACAATGGACACATCTACAGAGAGTGAACAATCTAGACAGTGACACATATACAGTCAGTGAACACATCTACAGACAATGGACACATCTACAGACAATGAACAAATATACAGACAGTGAACACATCTACAGACAGTGAACACATATACAGACAGTGAACACATATACAGCCAGTGGACACATATACAGACAGTGAACACATCTACAGACAATGAACACATCTACAGACAGTGAACACATCTACCGACAGTGAACACATATACAGAGAGTGAACACATCTACATACAGTGAACACATATACATCTACAGACCGTGGACACATATACAGACAGTGAACACATCTACAGACAATGAACACATCTACAGACAGTGAACACATCTACAGACAGTGAACACATATACAGACAGTGAACACATATACAGACAGTGGACACATATACAGACAGTGAACACATCTACAGACAGTGGACACATCTACAGACAGTGAACACATATACAGACAGTGAACACATCTAGACAGTGGACACATATACAGACAGTGAACACATCTACAGACAGTGGACACATCTACAGACAGTGAACACATATACAGACAGTGAACACATCTACAGACAGTGGACACATCTACAGACAGTGAACACATCACACAACACAACAGACAGTGAACAAAACAACAACAATATACAGACAGTGAACACATCTACAGACAGTAAACACATCTACAGCCAGTGGACACATATACAGACAGTGGACACATCTACGGACAGTGGACACATATACAGACACTGAACACATCTACAGACAGTGGACACATCTACACATCTACAGATAGTGGATACATCTACGTACAGTGGACACATATACGGACAGTGAACACATCTACAGAGAGTAGACACATCTACAGACAGTGAACACATCTAGACAGTGAACACATATACAGACAGTGAACACATATACAGAATTTGATCACATCTACAGACAGTGAACACATATACAGACAGTGAACACATATACAGACAGTGAACACATACACCGACAGTGAACACATCTACATACAGTGAACATATCCACAGACAGTGAACACATCTACAGACAGTGAACACATCTACAGACAGTGAATACATCTACAGACAGTGAATAGATCTATAGACAGTGAACATATCTACAGAAAGTGAACACATCTACAGATAGTGAACACATCTACAGAGAGTGGCCACATCTACAGACAGTGCACACATATACAGACAGTAGACACATCTACAGACAGTGAACACAAATACAGACAGTGGACACATCTACAGACAGTGAACACATATACAGACAGTGAACAAAACTACAGACAGTGAACACATCTACAGAGAGTGAACACATCTACAGACAGTGAACACATCTACAGAGAGTGACCACATCTACAGACAGTGAACACATCTACAGACAATGAACACATCTACAGACAGTGAACACATCTACCGACAGTGAACACATCTACAGACAGTGAACACATATACAGACAGTGGACATATCTACAGACAGTGAACACATATACAGACAGTGAATATATCTAGACAGTGGACACATATACAGACAGTGAACACATATACAGAGAGTGGACACATCTACAGACAGTAAACACATCTACAGACAGTGAACACATCTAAACAGTGGACACATATACAGACAGTGGACACATCTACAGACAGTGGACGCATCTACAGACAGTGAACACATCTACAGAGAGTGGACACATCTACAGATAGTGGATACATCTACGTACAGTGGACACATATACGGACAGTGAACATATCTACAGAGAGTAGACACATCTACAGACAGTGAACACATCTAGACAGTGGACACATATACAGACAGTGAACACATCTACAGACAATGGACACATCTACAGACAGTGAACAAATATACAGACAGTAAACACATATACAGACATTGAACACATCTACAGACAGTGAACTCATATACAGACAGTGAACACATACACCGACAGTGAACACATCTACATACAGTGAACATATCTACAGACAGTGAACACATCTACCGACAGTGAACACATATAAAGACAGTGAACACATCTACAGACAGTGAATACATCTACAGACAGTGAATAGATCTATAGACAGTGAACATATCTACAGAAAGTGAACACATCTACAAACAGTGAACACATCTACAGTGAGTGGCCACATCTACAGACAGTGCACACATCTACAGACAGTGAACACATATATAGACAGTGGAAACATCTACAGACAGTGAACACATATACAGACAGTGAACACATCTACCGAGAGTGACCACATCTACGGACAGTGAACACATCTACAGACAATGAACACATCTACAGACAGTGAAAACATCTATCGACAGTGAACACATCTACAGAGAGTGAACACATCTAAAGACAGTGAACACATCTACCGACAGTGACCACATATACAGACAGTGAACACATATACAGATAGTGAACACATCTAGACAGTGGACACATATACAAACAGTGAACACATCTACAGACAGTGGACACATCTACAGATAGTGGATACATCTACGGACAGTAGATACATCTACGGACAGTGGACACATATACCGACAGTGAACACATCTACAGACTGTGGACATATCTACAGACAGTGAACACATCTACAGACAGTGAACACCTCTAGACAGTGGACACATATACAGAGAGTGGACACATCTACAGACAGTAAACACATCTACAGACAGTGAACACATCTAGACAGTGGACACATATACAGCCAGTGAACACATCTACATACAATGGACACATCTACAGAAAGTGAACACATATACAGTCAGTGAATCCATCTATAGACAATGGACATATCTACAGACAATGAACAAATATACAGGCAGTGAACACATCTACAGACAGTGAACACATATACAGAGAGTGAACACATATACAGCCAGTGGACACATATACGGACAGTGAACACATCTACAGACAATGAACACATCTACAGACAGTGAACACATCTACCGACAGTGAACACATCTACAGAGAGTGAACACATCTACATACAGTGAACACATATACCGACAGTGACCACATCTACAGAAAGTAAACATATCTACAGACAATGAACACATCTACAGACAGTGAACACATCTACCGACAGTGAACACATCTAGACAGTGAACACATATACAGAAAGTGAACACATATACGGACAGTGAACACATCTACAGAGAGTGGACACATCTACAGACAGTAAAAACATATACAGACAGTGAACACATCTAGACAGTGGACACATATTCAGAGAGTGAACACATCTACATACAATGGACACATCTACAGACAATGAACACATATACAGACAGTGAACACATATACAGACAGTGAACACATATACAGACAGTGAACACATCTTCTGACAATGGACACATCTACAGAGAGTGAACACATCTAGACAGTGGACACATATACAGTCAGTGACCACATCTACAGACAATGGACACATCTACAGACAGTGAACAAATATACAGACAGTGAACACATATACAGACAGTGAACACATATACAGACAGTGAACACATACACAGACAGTGAACACATCTACAGACAGTGAACATATATACAGACAGTGAACACACCTACCGACAGTGAACACATCTATAGACACTGAACACATATACAGACAGTGAACATATCTACAGAAAGTGAACACATCTACAGAGAGTGAACAAATCTACAGAGAGTGGCCACATCTACAGACAGTAGACACATCTACAGACAGTGAACACATCTAGACAGTGGACACATATACATACAGTTAACACATCTACAGACAGTGGACACATCTACAGATAGTGGATACATCTACGGACAGTGGACACATATACGGACAGTGAACACATCTACAGACAGTGAACATATCTACAGACAATGAACACATATACAGACAGTTAACACATCTACAGACAGTGGACACATCTACAGACAGTAAACACATCTACAGACAGTGAACACATCTAGACAGTGGACACATATACAGACAGTGGACACATCTACAGATAGTGGATACATCTACGAACAGTGGACACATATATGGACAGTGGACACATATACGGACAGTGAACACATCTACAGACAGTGGACACATATACAGACAGTGAACACATCTACAGACAGTGGACACATATACAGACAGTGAGCACATCTACATACAATGGACACATCTACAGCCTGTGGACATATATACAGACAGTGAACACATCTACAGACAGCGGACACATCTACGGACAGTGGACACATGTACAGACAGTGAACACATCTACAGAGAGTGGACACAACTACAGACTGTGAACACATCTACAGACAGTGGACACATCTACAGACACTGAACACATCTACAAACAATGGACACATCTACAGACAGTGAACACATCTAGACAGTGGACACATATACATACAGTTAACACATCTACAGACAGTGGACACATCTACAGATAGTGGATACATCTACGGACAGTGGACACATATACGGAGAGTGAACACATCTACAGACAGTGAACATATCTACAGACAGTGAACACATATACAGACAGTTAACACATCAACAGACAGTGGACACATCTACAGACAGTAAACACATCTACAGACAGTGAACACATCTAGACAGTGGACACATATACAGACAGTGGACACATCTACAGATAGTGGATACATCTACGAACAGTGGACACATATACGGACAGTGGACACATATACGGAGAGTGAACACATCTACAGACAGTGGACACATCTACAGACAGTGAACACATCTACAGACAGTGGACACATATACAGACAGTGAACACATCTACATACAATGGACACATCTACAGCCTGTGGACATATATACAGACAGTGAACACATCTACAGACAGCGGACACATCTACGGACAGTGGACACATGTACAGACAGTGAACACATCTACAGAGAGTGGACACAACTACAGACTGTGAACACATCTACAGACAGTGGACACATCTACAGACAGTGAACACATCTACAAACAATGGACACATCTACAGACAGTGAACACATATACAGACAGTGAACACCTATACAGACAGTGAACACATATACAGACAGTGTACACATACACCGAAAGTGAACACATCTACAGACAGTGAACATATCTACAGATAGTGAACACATCTACCGACAGTGAACACATCTACAGACAGTGAACACATCTACAGACAGTGAACACATCTACAGACAGTGAACACATCTATAGACAGTGAACATATCTACAAAATGTGAACACATCTACAGACAGTGAACAAATCTACAGAGAGTGGCCACATCTACAGACAGTGCACACATATACAGACACATCTACATACAGTGGACACATCTACAGACAGTGAACACATCTACAGACAGTGGACATATCTACAGAGAGTGAACACATCTACAGACAGTGAACACATCTAGAGGGTGGACACATATACAGACAGTGGACACATTTACAGACAGTGAACACATCTACATACAATGGACACATCTACAGACAGTGAACAAATATACAGACAGTGAACACATATATAGACAGTGGACACATCTACATACAGTGAACATCTAGACAGTGGACACATATACAGACAGTGAACACATCTACAGACAGTGGACACATCTACAGACAGCGGACACATCTACGGACAGTGGACACATATACAGACAGTGAACACATCTACAGACAGTGGACACATCTACAGATACTGGATACATCTACGGACAGTGGACACATATACGGACAGTGAACATATCTACAGAGAGTGGACACATCTACAGACAGTGAACACATCTACAGACAGTGGACACATATACAGACAGTGAACACATCTACAGACAATGGACACATCTACAGAGAGTGAACAAATATACAGAGAGTGAACACATATACAGACAGTGAACACATATACAGAGAGTGAACACATATACAGACAGTGAACACATACACCGACAGTGAACACATCTACAGAGAGTGAACATATCTACAGACAGTGAACACATCTACCGACAGTGACCACATCTACAGACAGTGAACACATCTACAGACAGTGAACACATCTACAGGCAGTGAACACATCTACAGACAGTGAACAAATCTACAGAGAGTGGCCACATCTACAGACAGTGCACACATATACAGAGAGTAGACACATCTACAGACAGTGGACACATCTACAGACAGTGAACATTTCTAGACAGTGGACACATATACAGACAGTGAACACATCTACAGACAGTGAATACATCTACAGACAGTGAATACATCTACAGACAGTGAATAGATCTATAGACAGTGAACATATCTACAGAAAGTGAACACATCTACAGACAGTGGACACATATACAGACAGTGAACACATCTACAGACAATGGACACATCTACAGAGAGTGAACAAATATACAGACAGTGAACACATATACAGTCAGTGAACACATATACAGAGAGTGAACACATATACAGACAGTGAACACATACACCGACAGTGAACACATCTACAGACAGTGAACATATCTACAGACAGTGAACACATCTACCGACAGTGACCACATCTACAGAGAGTGAACACATCTACAGACAGTGAACACATCTACAGACAGTGAACACATCTATAGACAGTGAACATATCTACAGAAAGTGAACACATCTACAGACAGTGAACAAATCTACAGAGAGTGGCCACATCTACAGAGAGTGCACACATATACAGAGAGTAGACACATCTACAGACAGTGGACACATCTACAGACAGTGAACACTTCTAGAGAGTGAGCACATATACAGACAGTGAACACATCTAGACAGTGGACACATATACATACAGTGAACACATCTACAGACAGAGGACACATCTACAGACAGTAAACACATCTACAGACAGTGAACATATCTGGACAGTGGAAGCATATAAAGAGAGTGAACACATCTACAGAAAGTGGACACATCTACAGATAGTGGATACATCTACGGACAGTGGACACATGTACGGACAGTGAACACATCTACAGACAATGGACACATATACGGACAGTGAACAAATATACAGACAGTGAACACATCTACAGACAGTGAACACATCTACAGACAGTGAACATATCTACAGAAAGTGAACACATCTACAGAGAGTGAACAAATCTACAGAGAGTGGCCACATCTACAGACAGTAGACACATCTACAGACAGTGAACACATCTAGACAGTGGACACATATACAGACAGTGATCACATCTACAGACAGTGGACACATCTACAGATAGTGGATACATCTACGGACAGTGGACACATATACGGACAGTGAACACATCTACAGACAGTGGACATATCTACAGACAGTGAACACATATACAGACAGTTAACACATCTACACATTGGACACATATACAGAAAGTGAACACATCTACAGACAGTGGACACATCTACAGACAGTAAACACATCTACAGACAGTGAACACATCTAGACAGTGGACACATATACAGACAGTGGACACATCTACAGATAGTGGATACATCTACGGACAGTGGACACATATACGGACAGTGGACACATATACGGACATTGAACACATCTACAGACAGTGCACACATCTACAGACAGTGAACACATCTACAGACAGTGGACACATATACAGACAGTGAACACATCTACATACAATGGACACATCTACAGCCAGTGGACATATATACAGACAGTGAACACATCTACAGACAGCGGACACATATACGGACAGTGGACACATATACAGACAGTGAACACATCTACAGACAGTGGACACATCTATAGATAGTGGATAAATCTACGGACAATGGACACATATAGGGACAGTGAACACATCTACAGAGAGTGGACACAACTACAGACAGTGAACACATCTACAGACAATGGACACATCTACAGACAGTGAACACATCTACAAACAATGGACACATCTACAGACAGTGAACAAATATACTGACAGTGAACACATATACAGACAGTGAACACCTATACAGACAGTGAACACATATACAGACCGTGAACACATACACCGACAGTGAACACATCTACAGACAGGGAACATATCTACAGATAGTGAACACATCTACAGACAGTGATCACATATACAGACAGTGAACACATCTACAGACAGTGAACACATCTATAGACAGTGAACATATCTACAGAAAGTGAACACATCTACAGACAGTGAACAAATCTACAGAGAGTGGCCACATTTACAGACAGTGCACACATATACAGACACATCTACATACAGTGGACACATCTACAGACAGTGAACACATCTACAGACAGTGGACATATCTACAGAGAGTGAACACATCTACAGACAGTGAACACATCTAGAGGGTGGACACATATACAGACAGTGGACACATTTACAGACAGTGAACACATCTACAGACAATGGACACATCTACAGAGATTGAACAAATATACAGAGAGTGAACACATATACAGACAGTGGACACATCTACATACAGTGAACACATCTAGACAGTGGACACATATACTGTCAGTGAACACATCTACAATGGACACATCTACAGAGAGTGAACAAATATACAGACAGTGAACACATCTACAGACAGTGAACACATATATAGACAGTGAACACATCTACAGCCAGTGGACACATATACAGACAGTGAACACATCTACAGACAGTGGAAACATCTACAGACAGCGGACACATCTACGGACAGTGGACACATATACAGACAGTGAACACATCTACTGACAGTGGACACATCTACAGATAGTGGATACATCTACGGACAGTGGACACATATACGGACAGTGAACATATCTACAGAGAGTGGACACATCTACAGACAGTGAACACATCTACAGACAGTGGACACATATACAGACAGTGAACACATCTACAGACAATGGACACATCTACAGACAGTGAACAAATATACAGACAGTGAACACATATACAGACAGTGAACACATATACAGAGAATGAACACATATACAGACAGTGAACACATACATCGACAGAGAACACATCTACAGACAGTGAACATATATACAGACAGTGAACACATCTACCGACAGTGACCACATCTACAGATAGTGAACACATCTACAGACAGTGAACACATCTACAGACAGTGAACACATCTATAGACAGTGAACATATCTACAGAAAGTGAACACATCTACAGACAGTGAACAAATCTACAGAGAGTGGCCACATCTACAGACAGTGCACACATATACAGAGAGTAGACACATATACAGACAGTGGACACATCTACAGACAGTGAACACTTCTAGACAGTGAGCACATATACAGACAGTGAACACATCTAGACAGTGGACACATATACAGACAGTGAACACATATACAGACAGTGGACACATCTACAGACAGTAAACACATCTACAGACAGTGAACACATCTAGACAGTGGACACATATACAGACAGTGGACACATCTACAGATAGTGGATACATCTACGGACAGTGGACACATATACGGACAGTGGACACATATACGGACATTGAACACATCTACAGACAGTGCACACATCTACAGACAGTGAACACATCTACAGACAGTGGACACATATACAGACAGTGAACACATCTACATACAATGGACACATCTACAGCCAGTGGACATATATACAGACAGTGAACACATCTACAGACAGCGGACACATCTACGGACAGTGGACACATATACAGACAGTGAACACATCTACAGACAGTGGACACATCTATAGATAGTGGATACATCTACGGACAATGGACACATATACGGACAGTGAACACATCTACAGAGAGTGGACACAACTACAGACAGTGAACACATCTACAGACAATGGACACATCTACAGACAGTGAACACATCTACAAACAATGGACACATCTACAGACAGTGAACAAATATACTGACAGTGAACACATATACAGACAGTGAACACCTATACAGACAGTGAACACATATACAGACCGTGAACACATACACCGACAGTGAACACATCTACAGACAGTGAACATATCTACAGATAGTGAACACATCTACAGACAGTGAACACATATACAGACAGTGAACACATCTACAGACAGTGAACACATCTATAGACAGTGAACATATCTACAGAAAGTGAACACATCTACAGACAGTGAACAAATCTACAGAGAGTGGCCACATTTACAGACAGTGCACACATATACAGACACATCTACATACAGTGGACACATCTACAGACAGTGAACACATCTACAGACAGTGGACATATCTACAGAGAGTGAACACATCTACAGACAGTGAACACATCTAGAGGGTGGACACATATACAGACAGTGGACACATTTACAGACAGTGAACACATCTACAGACAGTGGACACATATACAGACAGTGAACACATCTACATACAATGGACACATCTACAGAGAGTGAACAAATATACAGAGAGTGAACACATATACAGACAGTGGACACATCTACATACAGTGAACACATCTAGACAGTGGACACATATACTGTCAGTGAACACATCTACAATGGACACATCTACAGAGAGTGAACAAATATACAGACAGTGAACACATCTACAGACAGTGAACACATATACAGACAGTGAACACATCTACAGCCAGTGGACACATATACAGACAGTGAACACATCTACAGACAGTGGACACATCTACAGACAGCGGACACATCTACGGACAGTGGACACATATACAGACAGTGAACACATCTACTGACAGTGGACACATCTACAGATAGTGGATACATCTACGGACAGTGGACACATATACGGACAGTGAACATATCTACAGAGAGTGAACACATCTACATACAGTGGACACATATACAGACAGTGAACACATCTACAGACAATGGACACATCTACAGACAGTGAACAAATATACAGACAGTGAAAACATATACAGACAGTGAACACATATACAGAGAATGAACACATATACAGACAGTGAACACATACATCGACAGAGAACACATCTACAGACAGTGAACATATATACAGACAGTGAACACATCTACCGACAGTGACCACATATACAGATAGTGAACACATCTACAGACAGTGAACACATCTACAGACAGTGAACACATCTATAGACAGTGAACATATCTACAGAAAGTGAACACATCTACAGACAGTGAACAAATCTACAGAGAGTGGCCACATCTACAGACAGTGCACACATATACAGAGAGTAGACACATATACAGACAGTGGACACATCTACAGACAGTGAACACTTCTAGACAGTGAGCACATATACAGACAGTGAACACATCTAGACAGTGGACACATATACAGACAGTGAACACATATACAGACAGAGGACACATCTACAGACAGTAAACACATCTACAGACAGTGAACACATCTAGACAGTGGACACATATACAGACAGTGAACACATCTACAGAAAGTGGACACATCTACAGATAGTGGATACATCTACGGACAGTGGACACATATACGGACAGTGAACACATCTACAGACAGTGGACACATCTACAGACAGTCAACACATCTACATACAGTGGACACATATACAGAGAGTGAACACATCTACAGACAATGAACACATATACAGACAGTGAACAAATATACAGACAGTGAACACATACACAGACAGTTAACACATCTACAGACAGTGGACACATATAAAGACAGTGAACACATCTACAGACAGTGAACACATCTACAGACAGTGAACACATCTAGACATTGGACATATATACAGACAGTGAACACATATACAGACAGTGGACACATCTACAGACAGTGAACACATCTACAGAGAGTGGACACATATACAGACAGAAAACACATCAACAGACAGTGGACACATCTACAGACAGTGGACACATATACAGACAGTGAACACATCTACAGACAGTGGACA